>JAECUM010039766.1:0-38301 GCA_016617855.1 Megalonaias nervosa | reverse complement strand
ATGCTCTTCAGGTGAATACATCATTTCCTTATATTTTATAGTGCAAGATGAACAGAAATAGAAAATATTTTTTTACATTTGCAAACCAAACAAACTGTAATACAAAAATGTCTAAATCACATGCAACAACCATTTGAACAAGCTAATAGAGAATTTTGCACAATAAAACAGACACAAAAATTCCTATCATTGTGGTCTGACCAGCAAGTACCTTTTGTTCCTACATATCTAGATGTACTGAGATTCTAAAATCTTCAAAAAGAAACATCTACATGTCAATATGATGCAACAATGCTATCTGTGCCTGTTTCTACTGAAAATGAAATGAAACACATTGCAAGACCACTACAACAACCAATTGCAAAATTCCCAAACAACCAATTGTTACAAATACATTGCCAAGAAACCCATTCTACATTTGCCATAGAAACTATGTGCCTCTGTCATTTGTGGTACACAGATCAGGAAATCCATTTGGAGCTAGTGGAAATCATGTACTATTTTGGACAATATGGTTGCACCACCAACAGAAAACAAATGGTAAAAGTACAACAAAAATAAAAAAGCTTGCCAATGTCATACAAGAAAAAGATTGAACAACTACAACACATCAAAGGAACATTGGAAACAAACAAATGGGGTCTATGACCAAAAGCTAAAGAATGCAAACCACTGGAGGTGGTGGAACCACAAAATGAGTTCTTGGCTGTAGAACACACAACTCTTCTATTTCATGGAAAAACCTGATATGTTCCAGTATTTGCAGACATTGGTGGCTTGTATATTTCCAATGTGTTTGTGGTAAAATAACTGAAATCGAATCCCTCTCTTGTGGAAATGCTATTTCTGCTTCACACTTTGCAAATCTGAACTACCAATACCAAAAACAAATCAATGCGAGTTGCCCTAGAATGTTCTCCACCTGCAACAACTAACAAATAGATGACCAGGAAAATAGTGAATACTTTTTCAAAAGCAACTAGCCTTAGGATTCTTTCAAAACCGACAATGGGTACATATTCAGAAATCAGAGATCTTATTATCAAATCTTCTGTGCTCAACGGCCTGTAAATTATTTTTGGCAGCTCAGAAATATACAAACTTATCTGTGACTGGGTGGTTCCTGCAGTCAAAGACTTGGAGATGTTGGCTGGTACATTCTGCACCAACAAAATCGACTGAGCATGCAAACAGAGCAGGTGCAATTTGTTGCAAATTGCCTAAAAATTGGAAGTGATATAGATTCAGATATTTGTGTCATGCTGCTCATCAAGTTATGTCACAAACTGGATGAAACAAATAATGTGGACCAGTAGATCTTGATAGTACCCTTGTAGGTTCAATACAATTGTGTGGATCCATTTCATTTTGTATTGCTCAATACCACTTTGGTTTTGTGCTAACAATCAACTCAAGCTGAATGAAAATTCTCAGTTTTGGTGAAAAAAGATGGTTCACAAATACCACTAGCAATAGAATAGAAATGCCTATGGGATATATATATATATATATATATATATATATATATATATATATATATATATATAGGTTAAGTATATATAAACACAAAATAGTTGCCCAAAGTTGTCCTATGGTATTGGAAGCAGTCAAAGGCAGTACAACAACACATTTGGTTTGCCAGTAGAAAAAAATTGCCATATTTGATGTCAGCAATGACCACACAATCTGAAGTCATGAATCGTGTTTGAAAATGTGTGCATCTATTGTGTGCAAGATGTACAACAAGAAATGGTGATCATAGCCACAATTGGTGTCTAAATGAGGTGATGGGTTGTCCAAAATTGGTCCAGGTAGGCTACCGTAACATGGCCAACAAGAGATTGGTAAGCATAGCCAGCATGGGTGTCTAAATGTGGTGATAGGTTGTCCAGGAATGGTCTGAGTGGGTTTCCATACCATGTCAGTACTGGTCAGGTAGTCTGTGTAGAGTTGATATGATCTGGTATTAGTATGGACGGATGGCTGAGTGGTTGTCCTATCAAAGCATCTGAAATGTCCTAAATACAAAAAGACAAGGGTAACACTATATGCACCTGCCACTGTCATGGAGAAGCATAAAAAGTGGCCATATTTTAAATAACACAAAGCAAGGGACAGTAAAAATATTAATCTTTATTACAATTATGCAGTTATATTATCTGCCCATCACACAGAGTGCACTTTGACATATCTTGTATCCATGAGATTTCTGAAAATAACAGAATGCATAAATATAAATAGAATTAATAAACATAAAAATTAGCACATATAAACACAATTATACTTATAATCAATCTGATCCAAAATACTGACCCACATACCATATATCTGTACTAATAAAGATGAACTGAGATATTTCATTATTGACCAAAATACTACATATACTGTAGTACCATATTTACCATATATATTGGGACACGATAAAATAATTATTTTATTTTCAAAGCAAGCCAAGCTTGGAAGCCGACTTTGGATGCTTTGAAGCTTTGGGGGGGGGGGGTTAAAGATATTAATACAAAGGTTATTTTTTTGCAAAGCAAGCCAGCATTTTTTTTTAATATAGGAAGATAGCCAAGATATGGAAGCTAACTTTGGTTCCTTTTCACCAGTATTCACAGGAATTTTGAAAATAAATTGAAACAATGGAACCAATTTTAAAGTGACACAATTTAGTGCTTTGTGCACAAACATCAATGTCTTAGCGTCACCCAGAAGATCTGGAGAAAGTAAAATCATTTGGTGAATTTGTGAAGACCAGAAGAGAAGCAGATGAGTTCTCAAACGAGCGGGAAATAATCAACCGAAATCTTTGAAGACAACTGCCATTCATGCATGACACCATGTTAGGTACAAAATGATCAAGACTGAATTATATCCAGGTCATCTATATGACAGTATCTCACAAATAAAAATCAGTATTTAAATTACATTCAGTTGAGTGCAAGTGAGAATCTTTTCACTAGCACAGGTTACAAAAGTATCATTAAAGCAAGTTATTGCTGTGTATATTATTTACCCACAGACATTAATGCCTGTTTGCATTAATTATAAATACAGATGCCAAGCACACAGAAGCACAGGTGGTGAATAAACGCAACTGGCAGCAAGCAATAAACTCATTCTTTGAACTTACCAAAAGGACATCAAAGAAAAAGGTTACTGTTATTACAAAGCAAGCCAACCTCAAAAGCGGACTTTGGAAACCTTTAAGTGTGCCTATATTTTTTTGAATATACAAAGACAGACGAGATATGGAAGCTAACTTTGGTTCCTTTGCACCGGTGTTCATGGGAATTTTGAAAATAAATTGAAACAATGAAACAATTATTAATGTGACACAATATAGTGCTTCATGCAAGGACATCGATGACCCAGCATCACCCAGAATATTTGGAGAAAATAAAATCATGTGATGAATTTATAAAGGCCAGAGGAGAAGCAGATGATTTAGACAACAATATGATCATTAACATGGATGAAATTCTAGTGTACTTTTGATCGCATTCCTGGATGGACTGACAATAAGATGTGGGTCAAAAGTGTGAAAATAACAACAATGGTGCAGATTTGAAAAAATCTGACTTCATTCCTTGCAGTTTCCGCTTCAGGTGATGTGTTGTTTCTAACAATTTTTCACAGTATGAGAAAGCTAAAAAAAAAACATTCATGCACCGAAAGAATGGATCATATGTGTGCAGAAGAAGGGTTGTGTTGGTAAGATGCTGCTGCAGTGGATTAAAGAGTTTTATTTCAAGTACACAGTTTGATATTTTTTAAAATAAAATTTCAGTTGGAGTGCATTTTCTGACATGTAATTTTCAAATGATTTAAAAGGTGCCCCACAACTTACGACTCGCAAGAAAAACAATGTGTCCCAGAACATACAGTATACCAAAAAATTACTTTTAAAATTAATTTATGGTGTCCCAACAATACTGTGTCCCAACATATATGGTAGATACAATATAATTTATTTTCGCGAGAACTCAAATTTTCTGGTTTGGTAAAAGAAGATATTTTCATAGGTACTTAAAATCATGGCTTTGCCTTTCAAAGTTTGCATATTCATGGGTAGTCAATTTCATGGACTGATCTCTACAAATATCACAAATACAAACTACAAAATAACAAAACTATGCCAACAACAAATTGCAGTCATTTCAATGGTTAAACAATTTACATCCACCAGATGCTGAATAGATACAGATACATTAAAACAATACAAAATTCTTTATCATTCTTTTCTTAAAGAATTAAAATAAAACAAATGCATGAAAGAGCTAATATTTTATCACAAGATTGCAGAAATGATGATACATCAAATAACTTTCTTGATCTCTAGGAATGAAACACAGTAAGAAAATGGGGGAGGGGGAATCTTCATCATAAATGTCTAACTTTTCATTGCGTCTTCAAATTCATGGTTCAGGGCAGCAATGAAATGCATGGAAATTGGTACCCAACGAAAATTAGTGATATTACAGCATGTACTAATAAAGAATGATGCACTAAGACTTAATTATTTATCAATGTCTCTATGTCAAAGGACATGTATGATAACAATGTCAAAAATGTCAAAATATGTGCATCCAATCGGCATATCCCTGGTTTTTTTTTCTCACTTAACCCCATTCTATATCCATCCAATCTCTGCTCTGAAACTAGCCTGAGAAAAATAATATTCAAATGGGTTTCATTACATTATGTATGGCTGTGTTAAAACAGGACTGTTACTACTGGCAACATTTGATATCTTAACTTTCCATCAAACTTTGCACATAATAGATATACAGGTACCTGTCTATAATGGACACAAAAGGTCCACATCTTTTGTCCTTATCAACAATTGTCCATAATAAAAAAGGTTAAATATGTAAGAAATGTATTTATAAATGTTGTTATTACAAGCTGGTGTATGTTACATGGAGGCATCTGATGAACTAGGTATCTCTAGTTGTACTTGCAAATGACAGATGTAAAATGATGAAAAAAATTATTCCACGGTAGTTCTAAAATAGATCTGAAATATTTAAATTTATAGGTATAACAGTTCAGTCCCAGAAAGCTAAAGAGCTATTCTAGCCAAGAAGAATAGCACAATCTTCCAGCTCCACCAGATGAAAGGAAGAAGTCAGCCAGAGAGAAAGATAAATTTATATATTTGGACAATGACAGACCACTGATATAAAGAAATTAAGTATGGAGGAACAAAGAGATAGAGAGAGAAAAAACCTCACTGTTTAAGCTTTCCAGAGAGACATAAAAAACCCTACATAAAGAGCAGGTCCTGTGCTGGAGATCATAGCATGGCTTGAATGTTTTTAGACATAGACCTGCAATGAACAAAAAATTCATGGATTACTGATTCTTTTTCAGCTATACACAATATATACTCACTTATAAGTCCAACTGAAAACAACATAGACCCTGATCTGCCATTGCAGAATACGCTAGCAGAGCAGGGTCTATGTTGTTTATTCTACTAATTATTCCTTACACAAACTACACAGACCTAGATATGTTGAGACCTTATGCAATGGCAGATCAGTGTCTATGTAGATTACAGTAAGACTCAATTTATAAGCAAGTACTAAAGTACTTTTAATAATTACTATAGTTTAATTCTTCTGTTTGAAAAGAATATAAAATTTAGACATTAAAATTCTACTCTTTCAAACAGAGTTAAAACTTAGACATTAAATTATACTCTTTGAAATATTTCTAAAATTTTGACATTAAATGCTGTTTGAAAGACAGGTCAAATTCTGACATCAAATTTTACTGTTTGAAAGAAAAGTCAAATTTGGACAAATAAATGATCTGTCTGAAATAAAAGTTGAATTCAGACACTAAATTCTTCTGTTTGAAATAGAAGTAAAACTTAGATTTTAAATGCTCCATTTGAAATTGAAGTCAAATCCTATCATTAAATTCTTCTGTTTGAAATAAAAGTCCAATCCTGACATTAAATGCTGTTTGAAACAGAAGTCGTATTCAGACATCAAATTCTCCCATTTAAAATAGAGGTAAAATCCGGACATTAAATTCTTCCGTTTGAAATTGAGGTAAAATCCAGACAAATACCTACATAAATCAGTCCCTGACTGAACCCAGAGTTACAGAATCTATCAGATCACATCCTTTCATCAGCCTGTAAATGCACCTGAATCTAAGAAACTGCAGTAAATACTGATTACACTACATTCATCAGCCCGGTGTTTCCCTTTACCCTCATTTGTGCTTCAGAGACCCCCAAAAATTTTATTTGAGCCCCAAATTTGGTACCAAAGTTTGTTTTTTAACTCAGCCTGATCCCCCAGTTTTGACACCAAGGAGATTTTTGACTCTCAGCCTTGCACCCCTAGGGGATACACTGGTTCAGTCCTTCAAACCGCCCTGAATAAACATTTTTAAATTATTTATCAACCTGTACACGTTTTTCAAATAATGGAAAATGACTATTTTCTGAATATGTCCAAAAATATTTACGTCTTACCTTTCCATAAAGACAGAACATATACATGTCTTACCTTTCCATAAAGACCAATCATATACATATAAACATGTCTTAACTTTCTGATGTTACAGATATCTGCATCATATTTTAATTTATAATATAGCTTTTATTTAAGTCATTTATGTTTATGAAGTTAATATTTTACATTCTATAATTCAGTGGCTGGCTAGCACTATAGTAAAGTACATGTAAATTATGGTCTAGGAATCTCATTCATAAACCAAGGCCAGAATCTCATTCATAAATCAAGGCCGATATGCTAAGGTCAAGTTAAAAATTATTGAGATAAAATATGCCACACTTTATTTGAATGGAGGTCATGTCAACATAGCATTTCTTCCTTTTGTCTCTTTATGAAACTATGTGGAGATGCAAGTGTGTCTGAAGCAGGTCTTATTCTACGAATCCAACATGAGTTGAAATCTGAGAAGACCAGTGAAGATATGCCACAGATGTTAAACACCTTTTGTTACCAAACCACAAGAGATCTTTTGTGGGCCATCAAGATCACTTGAAAAGAGAAACCATAATTCCATTTGCCAAACAATTTGTTTCGTGGATATGTGTGTGTGTTTACGTGCATATCTATGTCATAGAATACCTTAAAATGAAAGTACACTTTTCATTTATACCTAAACACACTCTATTAAAAACCTCAAGACTGTCTCTTAATTGGAATATCAATATGTTATACATCACATGGCAAAACTGTT
Organism: Megalonaias nervosa; assembly: GCA_016617855.1. Lineage (NCBI taxonomy): Eukaryota > Metazoa > Mollusca > Bivalvia > Unionida > Unionidae > Megalonaias > Megalonaias nervosa. The sequence goes on along the minus strand of JAECUM010039766.1, from coordinate 31,071 downwards.
GCTTTCTTTAGCTGCTTCAGACAATATGCAGGAAGGTGCACCAGGCTTATTGTACATCCCAAAGAACATAAAGTGTGCATACATCCATGCATAATATATCAAATATCTTCAACTAATACTAAGCATCTAAAACTTTGCAATAATTTCTTGAAATTACTCATAGAAATGGATCAAGTGCTCCTTTTATGTTTAACAATCACCGTAAAATCAAATGGCTGAATTGGCCTTTAATATTTGAAACAGTGTGAATCAAAAAATATTAACCACAATAAAACCTTTGGTAAGTTAGCGAGATTACAACAACTGCAATGATTTATTTCTATTAACAGCAGTTATGTAAATCATTTTCGATGAGGGCATCCATGATAAATGTTTTATGTTATAAATACATGAAACTATTTTCAAAAATTGTATGGTATAATATTCTGAATGAGATCATATATAACACTATGATGATTAAAGCCTAAGCTGACATGGTGCAATCAATCAATGTGTGAAGCAGTCAAAATATTGAAGCAAGCCCATGTCAAATTATCACCATCATCAATACATATAGACACAATAAATTTTCCTTCCAGTAGATCTAGCAGGGTTGAATCAATTATCATTAGAAAAGAAAAACCTTAACCATTATCAACTGATTAAAGAACTTCAATAACACAAATCAGATTGCATCTCAAATGAGATTGCTAAATGATTACAGTTATTCTTTGAAATGGACAAAATGAGCCCAACCCTGTACAAATGCCTAGTGAGCAAAACTTTATAGATTGCCTGCAGTTTTGAAATTATCACTGCATCAGAAATAGATTGTTTGTACCATTTTGACTTTACCTTTATTACATTTTAAAGACAATCTTACCAAATCTGTGTCCATTTGGACAGGTGCATGAGTAGTTCTCCTCCTGAAGCTGTAGGTTGTGTTAAGGAAAGCAATGAAGACTAATGTGAAAACTCCAAATCATTTTAACATGTGACCAATTTCTCTCTACTTGCTTGTATTATACCATGTGACCAATTTCTCTCTACTTGCTTGTATTATACAGTGAGCAACCCTGTTGTGATTGACAAAATGTACATGTATAGCATTTTTGAATTCTTGTTTTATTTAATTGATGATTTTATGAAAATACAAAAGCTTCAACAGTAATTTTAACAGTTTTATTAAAAATGCAGTAGAGGATGGAAACTTGCCTGGAGTTCCTGTAAAATATACTTGGGACCCTGGGAATGCCATTTCAGTAGTCACCCAAAGATACAATTTAGAACTTTGCATCATTTACATATGAACTCTTCGAGTAACCAGAGTATCCTGGCATATATTTTTGTAAAAACCTAACTTCCCTGGGTACCATATATGTCTAAATGGAATAGCACTCACAAGGAAAGTGTACAACCATTCTCATTTAAACAAGCATCTAACAGAGATTTATTTTATGCAGTGATCTGGATTACTATAAAATGATGTGGTATAGAAGATAAATGTCAAACAATTATAATTATCCTGACAATTTCTAAAAGTGGTTTATTTGGCAGTAATGACTGAGTGTACACTTCTACACTTCTACCGGTAGATACTTGGCAAGAATGACTGAATGTACACCTCTACAGGTACATACTTGGCAATAATGACTGAATGCAGGTAGATATATGGCAATAATGACTGAATGTACACTTCTACAGGTAAACGCTTGGTAGTAATGACTGAATGTACACTTTTACTGGTACATATCTGGTAGTAATGACTGAATGTACACCTCTACAGGTACATACTTGGCAATAATGACTGAATGCAGGTAGATATATGGCAATAATGACTGACTGTACACTTCTACAGGTAGACGCTTGGTAGTAATGACTGAATGTACACCTCTACAGGTACATACTTGGCAGTAATGACTGAATGCAGGTAGATACATGGCAATAATGACTGAATGTACACTTCTACAGGTAGACACTTGGTAGTAATGACTGAATATACACTTCTGCAGGCAGATACTTGGCAATACTCTGCAGGAATGACTGAGCATACACTTTCTACAGGTAGATATATGGCAGTAATGACTGAATGTACACATTCTAAAAGTGTGTGTGTGTGATTTGGATTTTAATGTAGCTTTAACAATATTTCAGTCATATCGCTATGATGTATGTGGTGTGGCAGTTTATAGTGATGTCTAGCACTGAGGCATCATGCCGCAGACTTATAGTATGATGTCCCACCCAGTCACATCATTCTGACACCAGGCCAACCAGTCCTAACACTAACCTCTTAATGCTGAGCACCTAGCAAGGCAGCTGTTAGTACCATTTTTAGAAGTCTTTGGTATGACTCGGCCTGGGTTCGAACCCATGACCTCCCGCATCCGAGGCAGATGCTCTAACCACTAGGCCACTGGAGTGGTATCACATTCTACAGGTAGATACTTGGCAGTAATGACTGAATGTACATTTCTACAGGTTGATTATTATTTTTTAGTCTGTAAGATATAAATCATACAAATTTAAATAATCCTGCAACAACCATCACCAAACATGTTCTTGTCAGAAATTTGGCTAAAGTTTAAAAAGAGCAAACTTAGAAAATATCTCCCTCAAAAACACTTTTTAAAGCACAGTGTCAGTACGGATAAGCATTTGTCTAAACCCCTTATTTATAAGTTTTAACTTAAAAACACATTTCAAGTGTCCAACACAACTGTAATGTTTAGGGAACAAACATTTCTGTACTGTGAATTTATTTACTGGTAGGTGAACTTTTTTGAGGTTTTGAGAAAAATGTCACGTTGGTATATAAATTTGACCAAAAAGGTGTCATATATTAATACCTAAATATGTTTAAAAAATCTCACATGTCAGTATGGAAATTCATGAAAAATGGTTTGTTAGTACTTAAATTAGTGAACGTTGACATAATGGCACTGAAAATTTGTGAAACATGGCATATTGGTACAGTCAAAACCAGTTATTTCTATTACGTTGGAGGTGTCAAAAAATCGTTGACATAACCAGGTTCCAAGATATCAGGGTTTAGTTGATAAATCTACTGCAGAACAATGATTATGCATCTGAAATTTCCAAAAATGAGGAGTTTTGTTTCTAAAAACAAATGGCATTTCTAATGCACAATTAAGATAATAATTCAGTCATGCCTGGTTGCAGAAAAAAAGAAGACTGGATGTCTTTTAAATGAGATTAAGTAACAAGTCACACATTTTTACAACAATAAGTTACTGCAACAATGTCAGTGGTCTAAAGTTGTTTTTATTTCCCTGTGAATAGCCTCATCCTTTTGGTAGTCTCACCAAGACAATGATTTTCTCACACTATCCAAAATCGAGGCCAAATGAAGTACATGTACATGTAGGACTAGACATTTTTTTTTTAAGTAGAGTTGACTTGTGACTAGCAGCAAAATGTAACTGACCAATATTGTATGTGAAAATCAATAGGTTTTTTTGTGATCTTCAGAGCTTCCTTTACACCAGTATATGCCGGTTTTTACTGATAACATTTGCTTCTGTGCCGGAAAAAGATGGGACTGTCGGTATTCATGTACCAACAAACTGTAAAATGTGTTTGAAGTCTTTAAAGTTAACTGTCCCAACATCAAAATCTGTATGAAGCCAACTTATTCCATTCATACAGTGGTAGTCCCATATCCCTCCCGACTTTGATCAGAGACCATCAGCAAGAACACAGCACCAGAAGGAGGGTCGGCTAATCTCTTTGATGGATTGCAAGACTTTGATATTTAAGACAAATGCAATACAAATGAAAGCACACCTCTTTCTGTTTCAGATTTTAATCCTATCAGTCGCTTTCTGTTTCATTCCGTTTGTGTTGAAGAATATGTAATCATGTTACTGCGATTGACAATTTCATTTTAAAAAAAACTTGGTGCCATGGATTTTTTTTTTACAATGCCGTTGGTACTTTTATTTACTCTTGTTCAAAACAAATTAATTACCGCGGGTGAGGGGTGTGCAGTATTTATAGATTATTGTGAGTCACGTGATCTGGCCATCCTGAAGTTGAAGACTTACACTTGCACCAAGCATGGAAACACTTTAACTATTACCAAATTTCTTTTAAATATGTTGTGTAAAACAAATTAGGTATTTAACCTGATAATTTTCCAAGTCACAGATAAGATCGAATTCGCAATGTTGTGTGGGACGAACTATATTGTCATGGTGTTGACATGTGATAATGTCTATTTTGAGCGCAGCTTATGTAAAGGTCAGAAACGCATTCATTCAATTTCTTTACTCTGAAGTATTGTTTGCTAGATAATCTTCTCCACTCTATGCAAGTGATAAACCATGCATTGATGAGATTGGTTGATTAGCATTTGTACCGGTAAAATTTGGTCTTGTAGCAACTATTTCTATCATTGCCAGTATGAGGTACCGGTAATAGCAGAAACACCAGATCATTTCTTCTAAAATTTCTCTGAGATGGACGTTAAAAGTGGCATTTTGTCGAATTAAGTGGGTCCACATGTTACTTCAGACCGAAACTTATGACATAATGGGGTTTTCAACTTAACAGGGGTTGAGATAAGTGGGGAAAAAATAGCATAACAAAGAGGGATTTTTTCGAGACCGGACCAAAACACTCGACATACGCGGGTTCTTGAGATAACCAAGGTTGAGATAAGTGGGCTTGACTGTACTTAGATTTGTGAACACTAACATAATGGTACCAACCATTTTTGAAAAATGACACATCTCAGTGTTTAAATATGTAAAAAATGACATGTTAACACTGAAAATGTGTGAAAAATGGCATTTCAGAACTTAAATTTGTGTAAAATGATATGTCAGTACTTCAAATTTGTGAAAATAAATTCTGTAAAACGACATGCCAGTACTTAAATTTGGGAAAATTGACATGTCAGTACTTAAATATGTGAAAAATGACAACTGCAAAAGAGAATACACCTGCAAAATAGTAAATTCACAATAATTGTACCAATTGTGTTACTTTCAACATTATCCTTGGAATTTAACTGTGTATTATGTAGCACTCAAATCTCGGTCTTACCATGCTTTGTGGGAGGTATGAGGCTTCCTAAATCAACTAAAACTAACCACCATGCATCTGTGTGTCCTGTTGCCACATAACGTTGGGATTAAATCAACCTAAGAAATGCATTAAACAGTTCATATAATTGGTCATGGGAACAAGCTTTTATAAAAACATATCCATTAATTTATCTTCATGTCTCTCTGTCATTTACACCAATGTCAAAAATGCCTGATATAATATTTGATGCAAAAAGAAATGATTTAATTCTGAAAAATATTGTGCTAGCCATATCTGAGATTAAGCTCTTGCCTACAATGTGGAAAAATTGCTGCCAATTTTCTCCAAGCACTGTTTCTACATCTTCATTTTATTTTTCACAGTAACTGATTTTGTGGGAAATCAAATTCCATTAATGACTCAATTTCATCTTCATTAAAATAGTATCTGAGAGGCAATTGTCAGCACTTGTATATGAAATATCTTCAATTTTGTTCAGTGCAGGTTATTTGTGGGATTGAGAATCACAAGTTGTTGGGGTTTTCAAGCATTGTGTGGAGGGATATTTGGTGCTACTCCATATCAACTCCAGTCTGTGACAAAAGCCCTGGGTCACCATATGGTCTAAAGCACTTGCCTTTACAGATTACCAAAATTTCAACTCTGTCTGTTCAAGTCTCAGGCTCAGCTAGCATGGGTATGCAAGAAAGTTTGCCTGTAACTTCCTGTGGGTTGGTGGTTATTCCCAGGATTTTTCCAGGTTCTTCCTACACCAGATGTACTGTCCACCATGTGCTGAAAAATGGTGTTAAATCCAAAACAACCACAACATATCAAATGCAGAACTGGTGAAGATAAGCTTTATTATATCCTCTCAAACATGATGAGATTTCATATCACAAACACTCACACATGCTGGCACAATGTGAGGCAAGACTGGTATTCATACCTTCTACATTTGAGTGTGTGTGATTTAGATTTTTAACATAGCTTTAACAATTTTTCAGTCATATTGCTTTGATGTCTACAGAGTGGCAGTTTATAGTGATGTCTAGCACTGGGGCATCATGCTGCAGACATGTAGCATCGTGTCCCATCCATTCACATTGCCCTGACATCAGGTCAACCAGACCTAGCACTAACCTCTTAGTGCTGAGCAGCAAGCAAGGCATCTGTTAGTACAATTTTGGGACAAAATAAATTAATTTCTGAAGTAATTTGTTTGTGCACTGTATGTGCTGGACCAGGTATTTGTTTTAGCGTAGCAAGTTTTGGGGCACCTTATCAGTCATAATATCTATGCTTATCTGGTAACATGATTAATAAGTGTATCAATTATAGGATTTAAAAATGAAACCATTTGAAACAAGCATCTCCAAAACTGAACTTACACTTAAATTTGCATATAGACTATGGTATGTGCTGCATTTATCTGTTTTATTATGGTATTCATTACAAAGTATTAATAAACATGTTTATTTAAAATATTACAGTTAATATTACCAGCTGCCAAGTGGAAAGTCCATCAATGTTGTTTATCCTCATGTGTTTAAAATAGTTATATTGCTTCCATTTTTGTGCAAGCCCAAACAACTCAGATTTGTATTATATTTTGTGTGTCACTGTACAATGTGTTTGATACATTAAAAAATTTTATTTGATCCCTATTCTCATAAGCCAGATCTAATTTCCAAGTCATATTTCCTTAGTTATCTGTCAGCACAAAGCCCTTAGCTTGTAATGGCAGCACTCACTTTATTTTCCCAACCCTCTGATCGAGCCACAAATCTGATACTTGCTCATTGCCAAGTAGTCCTATATCTGGTTAACAGTTTATTTGAACTTCCTGTGACCATGCCACCTAACTGAAACCAATTCAGTTGCAGTATATACTTTAATATATTTTATATTTAATATAATGTTAAAGTTTATGTGCAAACCCCTTGACTATGAAAAGTTGAGGGCACCACATTTCATGGTGCCCATGCATTCAAGGATATCTTGCTCACATATTGCACATTTCCAAGGTTTCACTTCCAGGAGGTGCTCCTTTAATGAGTTGGGTGAATTTTTGGAAGGAAGCTTGTCCCAGAGCTGTCTCTGTTCTAGAAACTGGACCATTGCTGATATGGTCTGTCTGTCTGATAATGGAACAGAAAACATATTAATTCTTATTAGTCAGCATGCAAACTATAAATGATGATGAGATGACTATCAGTCAGCATGCAAACTAAGTGATGATAAGATGTCTATCAGTCAGCATGCAAACTGTAAGTGATGATAAGATGTCTATCAATCATCATGCAAACTATAAGTGATGATAAGATGTCAATCAGTCATCATGCAAACTGTAAGTGATGACAAGATGTCTATCAATCATCATGCAAACTGTAAGTGATGATAAGATGTCTATCAGTCTGCATGCAAACTGTAAGTGATCATAAGATGTCTATCAATCTGCATGCAAACTGTAAGTGATGATAAGATGTCTATCAGTCATCATGTAAACTATAAGTGATGATAAGATGTCTATTAGTCAGCATGCAAACTATAAGTGATGATAAGATGTCTATCAATCATCATGCAAACTATAAGTGATGATAAGATGTCTATCAGTCAGCATGCAAACTATAAGTGATGATAGGATGTCTATCAATCATCATGCAAACTATAAGTGATGATAAGATGTCTATCAGTCAGCATCAAACTATAAGTGATGATAAGATGTCTATCAGTCTGCATGCAAACTGTAAGTGATCATAAGATGTCTATCAATCTGCATGCAAACTGTAAGTGATGATAAGATGTCTATCAGTCTGCATGCAAACTATAAGTGATGACAAGATGTCTATCAATCATCATGCAAACTATAAGTGATGATAAGATGTCTATCAGTCATCATGTAAAATGTAAGTGATGATGAGATGTATATTAGTCAGCATGCAAACTATAAGTGATGATAAGATGTCTATCACTCATCATGCAAACTATTAGTGATGTTAAGATGTCTATCAGTCAGCATGCAAACTATAAGTTATGATAGGATGTCTATCAATCATCATGCAAACTATAAGTGATGATAAGATGTCTATCAGTCAGCATCAAACTATAAGTGATGATAAGATGTCTATCAGTCTGCATGCAAACTGTAAGTGATCATAAGATGTCTATCAATCTGCATGCAAACTGTAAGTGATGATAAGATGTCTATCAGTCTGCATGCAAACTATAAGTGATGACAAGATGTCTATCAATCATCATGCAAACTATAAGTGATGATAAGATGTCTATCAGTCATCATGTAAACTGTAAGTGATGATAAGATGTCTATTAGTCAGCATGCAAACTATAAGTGATGATAAGATGTCTATCAATCATCATGCAAACTATAAGTGATGATAAGATGTCTATCAGTCAGCATGCAAACTATAAGTGATGATAGGATGTCTATCAATCATCATGCAAACTATAAGTGATGATAAGATGTCTATCAGTCAGCATCAAACTATAAGTGATGATAAGATGTCTATCAGTCAGCATGCAAACAATAAGTGATGATAAGATGTCTAACAGCATGCAAATTATAAGTGATGATAAGATGTCTATCAGTCAGCATACAAACTATAAGTGATGACAAAATGTTGGTGACAGCAACTGTTAGTCAAAAACATGGATAAGACACATGTTTAAGCTTTCAGTTAACATACAAACTATCTTTCAATTTGACCAAATTGTTGCATGATGTGGGAAGAAATACATATGGATCATAATAATACAGAAAACTTCCCATGGCAGCATGGCCAGATTGCAAACCATAAACTACAGTTAATAGTGACCTAATTTTCAATCAAAGCTGTGATGCTCATGAAAAATTTGCATACCAAGTCATGTGACTCTACAAGCAATACTGTATGAGAATATGATCTAAATGCAAACTCTAACCTCATTGTCGATGACTGGGATGGGCAGATATATGAACAAATATCAACCCATACCGTATATACTCACTTATATGTCAGGTCAAACTATTTAGACCCAGATCTACTGGCACACTGGGTCTATGCAGTTTGTTAGGAGCAATCAGTACAACAAACAACACAGACTCTGACCTGCCTGTGCATTATGGGATTGCAGATCAGGGTATATTTTGTTCGCAGCTGGACCCAACTTATAGTCAAGTATATATGGTAACTAAAGAAATCTGGCCAATAATTTATAATTATGTAGTTAAAATGAAGGCAGGAAATACATTTATTCTCCGGACAATAACTCAATATTCAATCTAAATAAGAAATTATTATCTTAATATATGGTACAGAGCTGGATTTGTTAATCACAAGCACTTTGCTACACAGTGTCAATATATGGTACAGAGCTGGATTTGTTAATCACAAGGCTTTTGCTATGCAATGTCAATACATGGTACGGAGCTGGATTTTTTCAATCACAAGCCCTTTTCTATACAATGTCAATATATGGTACAGAGCTGGATTTTTAGCAATGTCAATATATAGTACAGAGCTGGATTTGTTAATCACAAGGCTTTTGCTACACAGTGTCAATATATGGTATGGAGCTGGATTTTTTCAATCACAAGCATTTTGCTACACAGTGTCAATATATGGCACATGGTAGTATGAATACACAACTGAATTTGCAAGTACAAGCACTCTGCTACCCAATATCAACTCATCACTTCACTAGATTCCATAAGGGCTCTCAGTCTTTAATGAAATTCTCTCACCTACATATACAAGCAATAAACTGATTCTTAAGTATATGGTTCTAATAGTTGTCTTAAGTTAAAATGAAAAGAAATAGAAAAGTTTTCCTAAGTCTTCTTATAAATTTAAATATAATAATATTATATTTAGTGTATTACATGCTGTTGGTCCAGAATGCCAGCAACAAATCATATTTTATGTATTGTCTTCAAGCTGTTTGTCTAGAATGCCAACAATAAAATGTTATAATTTACACAGTACAGTGGTTGTAAGTTCTGTAATTTTGCCAAAAATGTATTTCAATCATCTAGTATTGGGGACTGTTTGAACTGAACTGTTACGGAAGTAATACAGACCGCTGTACTGTATCTACTACAGACCAATGTACTGGAAGTACAACAGACCACTGTACTGGAAGTGCAACAGATCACTGTACTGGAAGTAATACAGACCACTGTACTGGAAGTACTACAGACTGTTTGAGCCTTAAATTTCTATTACAGGTTATATGAGATCGCAAGTTTTAACTATGTTAATTATTCAGCAACCAAACATTCAAATACTACTGTGATATTACAAAGGACTCAGTGAAAAAAAGTTACTAACAGCAAAACGAAGCAGAGTTCTGCATGTTATAATGTTTGTATTACCTCAGTTTCAATATTTATTATCAGAATGATCTGATTTAATATCAATGTATAACATATGTACGGTATACCTGTAGTATCTACAGGTATATAGGGATCTAAAACATGTACATGACTTGTATATAGGGATCTGTAATGTCTACATGACTTGAATATAGGGATCTAAAACATGTACATGACTTATATATAGGTATCTGTAACATCTACATGACTTGTATATAGGGATCTGTAACATGTACATGACTTGTATATAGGGATCTGTAACATGTACATGACTTGTATATAGGGATCTGTAACATCTACATGACTTGTATATAGGGATCTAAAACATGTACATGACTTATATATAGGTATCTGTAACATCTACATGACTTGTATATAGGGATCTATAACATCTACATGACTTGTATACAGGGATCTGTAACATCTACATGACTTGTATACAGGGATCTGTAACATCTACATGACTTATATATAGGGATCTAAAACATCTACATGACTTGTATATAGGGATCTGTAACATCTACATGACTTGTATATAGGGATCTGTAACATCTACATGACTTGTATATAGGGATCTGTAACATCTACATGACTTGTATATACGGATCTGTAACAAGTACATGACTTGTATATAGGTATCTGTAACATGTACATGACTTGTACATGACTTGTATATAGGGATCTGTAACATGTACATGACTTGTATATAGGGATCTGTAACATGTACATGACTTGTATATAGGGATCTGTAACATGTACATGACTTGTATATAGGGATCTGTAACATGTACATGACTTGTATATAGGGATCTGTAACATCTAAATGTATACATGTATATAGGGATCTATAACATCTACATGACTTGTATATAGGGATCTGTAACATCTACATGACTTGTATATAGGGATCTGTAACATGTACATGACTTGTATATAGGGATCTATAACATCTATATGACTTGTATATAGGGATCTGTAACATCTACATGACTTGTATATAGGGATCTGTAACATGTACATGACTTGTATATAGGGATCTGTAACATGTACATGACTTGTATATAGGGATCTGTAACATCTACATGACTTGTATATAGGGATCTGTAACATCTACATGACTTGTATACATGACTTGTATATAGGGATCTGTAACATGTACATGACTTGTATATAGGGATCTGTAACATGTACATGACTTGTATATAGGGATCTGTAACATCTAAATGTATACATGTATATAGGGATCTATAACATCTAAATGTATACATGTATATAGGGATCTATAACATCTACATGACTTGTATATAGGGATCTGTAACATCTACATGACTTGTATCTAGGGATCTGTAACATCTACATGACTTGTATATAGGGATCAGTAACATCTACATGACTTGTATACAGGGATCTGTAACATCTACATGACTTATATATAGGGATCTGTAACATCTACATGACTTGTATATAGGGATCTGTAACATATACATGACTTGTATATAGGGATCTGTAATATCTACATGTATATAGTGATCTATCACATCTCCATGTATATACGGATCAGTGACATCTACATGTATACAGGTATATGTAACATCTATTAGTATATAGGGTTCTGTAATTTATCCTTATTAACATTACCTTGCAATGTGTCTTTTGATCCATTAGTGGCCCTAGTGACACTGTTTTGTATGTACTGCCCACAAATCAGGTCATTTATTTGGTTTAACTTGCTCATTTCTTCCTTAAAATTAAAAACAAAATAAGTGAAATTATGTAATTATAAGTGAAATTTGGTAATCACAAGTGAAATTAGGTAATTATAACTGACATGAAAGCAAAATGGGAAGATAATCACAATTCAGAAAAATGAAACTCATCCTGAGAGATCATGCTATTAATGTCACAAGTGCCACAAACACAAATAAACCAAAAAACATAATTAGAAGATATCTAACTCCACTTAAATTTGTGTTTGTGAAACACACATGCCCCACCTTCAATCTGACTCCATCTTGACATTACATTTCTGCTTGTAAAACATATATGCAACATCCCCAATTCAAGCCGAAACTTTAGTTCTGAAAGTTCAAAAACTTAGAAAAGTTTGAAAAATTGCCAAAGGCATTAATACCTAATCAAGTCAGCAAAACATTGTACCTCAAGACATTCTTTTGTTTAATCTGCAAACAAGGCCGAGTGGTCTAAAGCACTCACTGTTATGGATCATTGCCATCTCACCTCTGTCTGCATGGGTTTGGCCAATGTGGATATGTGAGAAAGCTTGCCAGTAGCTTCTCATGGGTCAGTGGTTCTTTCCTGGGATTTCCTGAGTTCTTCTTCCACCATTTATACTGGCCGCCATTTATAGCCTATCTTGTGCTGAAAAATGGCATTAAGCCCTACAACAACTACAACAATGACAACCTGCTCATAAAAGTACTTCCAAAATTCAGATTCAAATACAAGCAAGCTTGTGAATGACACTGATTGCTGACACTGCAAGAGCTAAAATTAGAGTGCCAACTTTAAATGAAAAACAAAAAGTATGGACAGAGAGATGGGTTACAGACAAATATAGTAATAACTATATTACATCCACCCACTCCATGTTGGATAAAAAATTTAATTAACATAGAAGGCATGGAATTTTTTACAATCGAGATCACCACTTTTAATGCACATGATAATCAGAGATGATATTATAAAGAAAATTCCATAATAACTGCAAAGGAGGTAACAATGTATGGGAAACAAAAACAATTTGTCTTCAAATAGGAACAGGTATGGAAAACTCAGTGTATCAGATTAGGAATAGGTATGGAAAACTCGATGTATCAGATTAGGAATAGGTATGGAAAACTGAATGTATCAGATTAGGAATAGGTATGGAAAACTGAATGTATCAGATTAGGAATAGGTATGGAAAACTGAATGTATCAGATTAGGAATAGGTATGGAAAACTCAATGTATCTGATTAGGAATAGGTATGGAAAACTGAATGTATCAGATTAGGAATAGGTATGGAAAACTCAATGTATCAGACTAAGATACAGAGTAAGTTCCACCCCAGGGTCCGTTTTTAACTTATATCAACCTATTAGATTAAGATGCTCAGTAAATCACATCCCACAGCCCATTTTTAACTTATACCAACCTATTAGATGAAGATGCTCAGTAAATCACACCCCACAGCCCATTTTTAACTTATATCAACCTATTAGATTAAGATGCTCAGTAAATCACACCCCAAAGCCCATTTTTAACTTATATCAACCTATTAGATTAAGATGCTCAGTAAATCACACCCCACAGTCCATTTTTAACTTATATCAACCTATTAGATTAAGATGCTCAGTAAATCACATCCCACAGCCCATTTTTAACTATACCAACCTATTAGATGAAGATGCTTAGTAAATCACACCCCACAGCCCATTTTTAACTTATATCAACCCCTATCATATTAAGATGCTGAATAAATTTCACCACAATTCCCATTTTTAACTTATGTTCAAGAAATACAATGCATAGCAGTTCCAAAGTTTTCTCATCCATCACATCAAACAAGATCAGCTCAAAAAAATGACATCTGCAAACTTAAACAGTATGGTCTCACCCCACAAAATGACATCTGCAAACTTAAACAGTATGGTCTCACCCCACAAAATGACATTGCAAACTTAAACAGTATGGACTCACCCCACAAAATGACATCTGCAAACTTAAACAGTATGGTCTCACCCCACAAAATGACATCTGCAAACTTAAACAATATGGTCTCACCCCACAAAATGACATCTGCAAACTTAAACAGTATGGACTCACCCCACAAAATGACATCTGCAAACTTAAACAGTATGGACTCACCCCACAAAATGACATAAGTAAACTTAACTAGTATGGTCTCCAGAACTGCCAGCATTGAAAAACTCAAAATCAGGAATTGCCCCCAAATCACCATTAAAAATCAGGAGGCAGGGTAAAAAATCAGGAGATACAAGAGTAAGGTGTATATATCATGATAAAGATGTTTACTTTTGTTATTTCAGCCCACTGTATGTTGCAGATTTGCATATCTGCAAAAGTTCATCATTTATTTGTCCTTGGGTACCAAATTTGCTAACAAGAATAGCTTCCAGGGTTGATGCTGACAGGTTGACTCTTTGGCTGATTCTGTTTTTTCTGACCATTGAGAATGCTCTCTCAGCATTGCTGTTGCTGTGTGGTATTGAAAGTATTGATAGCATTACTTTCCCAAGGGTTGGAAACAACAGTTGGCCATCCATTCTTTTTTTTTCCTGAGAGCAACCAACTAAAGCATGATTTAATTATTCATGTGTTGCAGATCTGTCTAAACATGCTGTAGTATCTAAGGACCTGGCCTTTTTCTCCAACCGAATGGAAGGAATCAACACTGATGATCTACACAGAGAATTTCACCTTTACCAAATCTACAATTTTGACACAGAACTGAATGTGGAAAGAGCCGATCATCAGTGGCAGAATTCATGATAGGCCCCGTGAGTAGATGAATGAATGAAAGCAAACTGCTTCTCTCAATCACTCCTATATTTTTAATCCCATTTCTTTTTCTTGGCTGGTGAAAAGCCATCAGTTACTTCCTTTTCTTCTTTATTCACTTCTTGCTGAGAAACTTATCCATTATGATGCTGAGAGTTGCTGATGGAGTCAGATAAAGAGAACCACACTGTGAGACAATCTCTTTGTATTGGTGGATGAAAACCGGAAATCAAGCCAGATGTGGTAAAGTACTAAGAAACATACCAGACACAGAAAAAGCAGAAACAGAAACAGGGAAACAGAAAATGATGTTTTTGTCAAAAAATAGTTTTATTTTTCTCGGGGAGTTGAAAAATCAGGATTTTTTCTTAAAAATCAGGGAAGTGGGAGATAGGTCCATAAATCGGGATTTTCCCGATTTTTTCAGTAGGGTTGGCAGGTCTGGGTCTCACCCATAAACTGACGTCAGCAAACTTAACCAGTATAGACTAATAAGAGACTTTTTGCCAATATAATAGCTTTTTTTATTGGTCAGGTACATGTAAATACCTTTTCTTTTTCTTGTTCTTCCTTTACAGACTCTAACATTGGAACACTTTGGCACTGACACATCAAATGGAACCTGAAATGACACAAAGACATCTGAAACACTGACACATCAAATGGAACCTGAAATGACACAAAGACATCTTAAACACTGACACATCAAATGGCCCCTGAAATAACACAAAGACATCTCAAACACTGACATATCAAATACAACCTGAAATGACACAAAGACCTCTAAAATAAAGCTGCCTAGAATTGCCCTTTTATTAAATGGCTATAACTCATGCTGTCTGAAATAAAGCTGCCTCACACTGTCCTTTAATTAACTGGATATGATTCAATTAGTCTGTCTGCCAATTATAGAAATTAAATCAAAATCTAAGCAACAATTTTGTACACATGCATCAGCTGTTTCATTGTCAGATGTTTGCAAGAAAAATAAGATTACTAAAGTCTGGAGGGGTTAGTAATGAAGTTTATGAACTCAGAATTTCAATCACTCACTTTGAAGAAGCATTCAATGGGCAATATCTGATTACTTTTTCTAAAGGCAAGTAATGTTTATTTGTCAAGAGATAAAAGAACATTGAACGTAACATGAAACAATCATCTGACAGCAAAGCTTGCAGGCTGATGTTTATTCAGACACAAGAGGTTTATCTTCGTTAATACCCAAGATAATCAATAATGAGAAACAAAGACAAGCCAAGTGTTTTTTATGTAGGCCACAGTGACCTACTTCTCTGATAGATTGTCCAGGATTTCTCAATGTATGCTCATATCCAATTTTATGACTTAAACAAGGTCCAAGAAACTCAACTAAATATTCAAGGTGTAAATAATTGATGAAGTGCACAGAAAAGGTCATGGTGACCTTCAGTTGAAACTGTGCAACAGTACTTCTTAGGCTGCATGCACAGATCAAATTTCATGATTATATACACAGGTACCAGCAGGACAGAAACTGATAAAAACCTAAAAGGTGTACATGGTCGCTTTAGTATTAAAAGTAGGTCACACTGAAGTACTTTTTGGTACGGTGGTGTAGTACTTCTCAGGCTGCAAGTTTCATGACCATAGGTACAAAGTGCCCCAGAAACTGAACTATGTATAATAGGTGCACATGGTCACTGAAACATTAAAAGGAGGTCACACTGACCTGCTTTTGGTATTGGATATACTAATCTCATGCTGCATGCACAGAGCAACTTTCAATATGATGCTGGCATTAATGTCTCATATACTAGCATAAACACAGAAGGTGTTAATTTGTTATATGCCAGTATTGATCATGGCAATGACTGTGACACCTACAGTACAACATAAGCTCTCCCCCATTTTGAACATGACAGATATAAATTGGAAGAATTCCACTGAATATTCTTACAGTTGAGTTACAAACTGGAAGAATTCCATTGAATATTCTTACAGTTGATTTACAAACTAGAAAAATTCCAGTGAATATTGTTACAGGTGAATTAATAATTGGAAAATTTCACTTGAATATTGTTATAGATGAGTTAAAAATTGGTAAATTTCACTTGAATATTGTTACAGCTGAGTTAAAAATTGGAGGCAAACAATTGAATATTGTTACAGTTGAATTACAAATTGGAAGAATTCCCTTGAATATTGTTATAGGTGAGTTAAAATGTGGAGGAATTCCCTTAAATATTGTTACAGGTGAGTTAAAAATTAGAAACATTCCTTGGAATATTGTTACAATCCATGCTTATGTTTCAAATTGTATAGAAAACAAGTAATATCCATCTAAAGTGCTTTAATAGTTATATATATTAGTCTCAATGAATGTAGTTAATTCATTGTCAGTAAACTGCACAAGCTGGAAATTTTTGTCCAGCTTTAACACAAATATGAGTAGCAAGTTTTAGAATTTGAAATCTTGATGCATAATATAATAATACCTGATGATTCTTAGAGTTCTGAGAGGAAGCTTCCCCAACATCACTGGGTCAAACTGTGTTAAATATTCTACAACCTTAGAAATATGGATCTTCTCTAATGAGAATTCTGCCCTGTAGACATGAGTAGATCTGCCGACTCATTTAAACCTGCCAACAAAAGCAAGAAAAATATTAAATAAATCACCATCCACTGATAGAATGAAATATAAATATTTCTTTAAGCAACTTCTTCCAATCAAACAAAAGTACCATATATGCTCACTTATAAGTTAAGTCCACTTGCATTATGTAGTTTAATATGGCGGCAGATCTGGGTTCATGCAGTTTTTTAAGGGTAATCAGCTGAACAATACAGTTCCTGATCTGCTGGACATGCGTTATGTGGTTGAAGATTAAGGTCCATGCTGTTTGCAGCTAAAATTGACTTATTGAGAGTATACAAGGTATTGCATCCTTCTTACAGTTTTTTTTATGACATTATGAACTGTAAGTCCCTCCTTCAGACACACACACACACTTTCAGAAGCTGATAGGCAGGGGGAGTCATATAAAATAACCCCCCACCCCCATTTTCAGAAGCTTAGAGTAGGGGTGGGTGGGATCACCCAAAATACACACATACATACATACACACACTTTTAAAAACTTACAGCAGGGACAGGGGAGTCAACCAAAATAATCCCCCTTCCCCAATTCTGACACAAAACAAATTTCTTAAAATTCATAATATTTTGTAATCTAATTCAAGAGTCAACCAAAAAAATTCTATTTTTAAGGTTCCAGCAGCATGAAAAATGCTTTAATTTTTTAAAAATTTTACAAATAGTTTCTTACAGTGAATTGGTCACTGTACTATAATAATTATTCATAAAAATAAATTACAAACCTGTTAGCTGTCTAGAATTTCTAAAATATGAATAATATATATCATATATCACACTAAATTACATAGCAATTGTATATCACATTACATGGCACATTGTGTATCACATATCACGCTGACATCACACTGTATATCACATGTCACATTGTGTTAGTGCAAAATAGTAATGTCAATTATCCTATATCGCTTTGAACTTGTCAACATAATGTATCATATATCACACTATATTATGTAGCATATTATATATCGCATCACATGGCACATTGTGTATTACATATAACACTATATCACATATCACACTATATTAATGCATAACAGTGATGTCTGAGAGATCCTGTTTTGCCTTGTACTTGCTGGCTGCATGCAAAAATTCAAAATCAATTCCAATTCAAAACACTTTGAACAAACTGTTTGTCAACTGTTGCAATTACACTGTCTAAGGTTTATTGAAAGGAGAGATCAAAATTTCCTTTCATGCCAAATGATAATCAAAATCATTAGGAAATGTAATGGCTTTGGGAACACTTCTCTCATGGATTACATGACATCCTATTCAGTCAAGTCAAAATGTTTACAAAATGATCCTAGTTTGTGCAGTCCAGTACTGAAGACTTGCATCAAATAAAATGCAAAAAAATAATTATATTTTGATGCATAAAAATAAAAAAATGATATAAAATAAACCGAAACTGACAGTAATTTGTATGCTTCATTATATTTAAATTAAATATTCCCCCGTGAAATCAATTCCATGTTCTGTGACCGCTACATGTATGGGTGGAGATTTTATCATGACCCACAACAGTGGATCAGACATTATATTATAAACCATGGACTGGGAACTTAGAAGGATTTTTCTTTAATAAGAAGTGATATGCTCTATGAATATTTTTATGACAAAGATATTTCCTGATATGCTCTGTGAGCATTTTTATGACAAGGATATTTCCTGATATGCTCTCTGAGTATTTTTATGACAAAGATATTTCCTCTAAAAGGAAAATAGCATGGCTCAAAAGTAATGGCTTTGCTTTACAATCATTGCCTACAACCTAATGAACTGTAGCAGTCAAATATGTCTTCCAAGATCTCCCAACCTGACATAATTTTAATGTTTTTCTTTTTACATTGCATGGGGTGGTGGCAATCACCTAAAGAATAATTCTCAAATTGATGTGACACTATGTCCAATAAATATACAGTAAAGTATTAATTATCCAGTGACCATACATTTAGAAAGGACAATAGATTGTCTGGATTATCAAAATTTGCTCAACAAATAGAACTGTGAATGACAGCATCTGGGTTAAATGGGTTTGATAATCATGAATATTTATATCAGTAATTAAGTAATTATTAACATGTAGGCATTTGTTTATGAGTAGTATATGTGAGAAATGATAAAAATATTAAGATAATTAATTACATAATTCACATTTACTACTCACACTATCCATATTGGAATGATAACATTGATGTAATGGATGGTCATTCAATGTCTGATCTTGTAAACACAAGTGTTAAAGGGCCTGGATCAAGTTAAACTCTGTTGACATGTATTCCACTCACACCTGTGTGAGCAGGTAATTAACTTTTATCACCCATTAAGTTACCACTGATTGTTGATCAACAGTTTATTAATTTAGTTTGAATACAGAATGCCTTTAATTGGACTTGTCAGTCTTTAATTGTGCTTGAACAGCTCGGACTAGAGAATGCCTTTAATTGGACTTATCAGTCTTTAATTGTGCTTGACCAGCTTTCATTACAGAATGCCTTTAATTAGACTTATCATTCTTTAATTGTGCTTGATCAGCTTTCTATTTCTGTATTACAAATTATATGCACTGTCATAGTTGGACTCAATCAGCAACAATCAGGTTAAGAATAACCTTTATCTCCTTGTATCTACCTCTCCCTCTATCTCCTAATTACATTTATTTCTATCAAAGAATATAATTTAAAATACCACTGTAATTATACTTCACTGAGGTTACAATCAATTGTGTTTGTTTCTGATTTCTGTTTTAATTATGGATATATGCACATTATAATTTCTGGAAGCACATTAGTAGTAGTAGTAGTAGTCCATACTACTACTACTAATGTGAATAATCAGATTAATCAGCATGTGGATAATCAATGTTTTACTGCAACTGTCACCTTTCCTGCTTTTCTCCCCAGGCACAGCCAAGTACCTGACTCCTGTAATTTCATACTTCTGTTGACGACTGTTTGGACTTTGAGCACATTAAAACATCTGATGTACCTATTGTACTTCTAAGTCATTCTTGGTTCACAAAAATCAATCAAAATCTCATGGACAGAGTTTACGATTTTTAGGTCTGGATTATCACAGAGGAAGTATATTTCATGAAATTCAAACTTGTTCATCAATATGGCAGGTTTAACCATTACTTGTGATCCATGGTCCAAAGAGAGATACCTAAATTTATTTCCTTTTCCAATTTGCCAACTGGTTTTTAAATTTACAAACGAAAATAAATAGCACTAATTTTGATATCCATGCTAAAAGTATTTTAAAATTATTTGACCAGAACATATTTTGTATCGCTACATCTGATAAACAGCCAGCAGAACCATATCAAACCAGCCTAAATCAAAGATTAGAACCATATTAAACCAGCCTGAATCAAGATTACAACCATAATAAACCAGCCTGAATCAAAACTACAACCATAATAAACCAGCCTGAATCAAACTTACAGCCATTATAAACCACCCTGAATCAAGATTTGAACCAGAATAAACCAGCCTGAATCAAACTTACAGCCATTAAAAACCAGCTTGAATCAAGATTAGAACCAGAATAAACCAGCTTGAATCAAAATTAGAACCAATAGAAACCAGCCTGAATCAAGATGGTAATAAAATGACTAGATACTTTTCACAAGTTGCTATATTTTAAGTGACTGATTTGCATCCTACACACTTTTTTGAACCACAATTCTTTAAAATTTTATATTGGAATTGCAAGCATCTTTTAAAGCTGTTGATTATACAGAGATAATATATATATATTAATATAATACATACTAAATCAACAATGAAAACCCTGTATTACATTAGGATATTTATTAACATCTCAAAGACTAAATCTACTAAGACAAGCCTATATTACATGAAGATATTTTATGATGATTTTTTGGGTAATTACAATTTCATTCATGCCTCTTATGTATATATTAGGAATGTCATCTACACCAAATAAATTCCTAAGCATTTCTAAGCATGTAACTCTGGAAAAGTCCCCATCAATTTTAGAAGTAATTTGCAGGACAGCATACTCGATTAGCAACTTGCTCCTAGCAACAAGTTTGCATTGCTTAAAACAAAAACAGACAGTAGTGTCAGTTCACTGTGATCCATGTGCTATCTGTCTTTTAGTTCTATATTTTAAAAGATTTCTATCATGAGAAAAGCTTCTTAAATAGTGAACCAGTCTAGAAATTCCATAATACACTTGTTCCCTCTAGTCACAGACAAGAGAGAAATACAAGTGTTATTGGTTCGGTTGCATATTACAATCATAGAGTGTTTTCCATAAAAGAGTCAAACAGTACAGACTGGACAAAAAAAGTTAAGTATTTCAAGAACCTGTCTCATCTGTAAACCAATTGTTGAACACTTCTGTCAGATCCACCACTGAATGCTGGTATGTTGGCAAAATGCACAGCTGAAAAAAATTAAATTCAAGTAAATTAATTTTGTATGGATCTGTTAATTTTGCAAAACTGTGCAATCTAAAGTTCCAACACCTGCCATCTAGCTGTCAGAGGCCAGTGTGATTGTAAAATTAGTTATGTCTAGAAATCTAAAGTTCCAAAACCTGCCATATAGTTACCAGTAGCCAGTGCAACTGTCAGGTTAGTTTTGTCTGACTTAACAATAAAGATACTGACATTGAAGAAATGGTTGGAGTAGGTACTAATAGTGCCAAAGATATGACTAGTAAAAACAATGAAATTTTGTTGTATTGTGAGACCACAGTAAGTCTGTAATATTAGTACGTGTCCATTTTGCCCTACCTGTAACACTACTGGGTGTCCATTATACATGGTAAGTCTGTACTGTCAGTAAGTGTCCATTGTACACAGTATGTCTGTAATGTCAGAGAGTGTCCAGGGCACAAAGTAAGTCTGTAATGACAGTAGGTGTCCATTGCCTGTAATGTCAGTAGGAGTCCATTATGCATAGCAAGTCTGTACTGTCAGTAAGTGTCCATTGTACACAGTATGTCTGTAATGACAGTAGGTGTCCATTGCCTGTAATGTCAGTAGGAGTCCATTAAGCATAGTAAGTCTGTACTGTCAATAAGTGTCCACTTTGTCCAGTGTGTATGTAATGTCAATAGGTGTCCATTATGTACAGTAAGTCTGTAATGTCAGTTAGTGTCCATTATGCACAGTATGTCTGTAATACCAGTAAATGTCCATTATACAAAGTAAGTCTATTGCCAGTAGGTGTCAATTATACACAGCAACTCTATAATGTCAGTAGGTGTCCATTATGTAAAGTATGTTTGTAATATCAGTAAGTCTCCTTTATGTCAAATATGTATGTCATGCCAATAAGTGTCCATTATGTCCAGTATGTCTGTAATGTCAATAAGTGTCCATTATGTGCCGTAAGTCTGTAATGTCAGTAAGTGTCCATTATGCACAGTACATCTGTAATGTCAGTAGGAGTCAATTATACACAGCAAGTCTGTAATGTCAGTAGGTGTCCATTATGCACAGTAAATCTGTAATGCCAATAAGTGTCCATTATGCACAGTATGTCTGTAATGTCAGTAGGAGTAAATTATACACTGTGTGATTTTTGTGTGATTTAGATTTTTAATGTCGCTTTAACAATTTTTCAATCATGTCGCTATGATGTCTGCAGTGTGACAGTTTATAGTGATGTCTAGCACTGGGACATCATGCCACAGACATGTAGCATGATGTCCCACCCAGTCACATTATCCTGACACCAGGCCAACCAGTCCTAACACTAACCTCTTATTGCTGAGCGCCAAGCGAGGCAGCTCTAAGTACCATTTTTGAAAGTCTTTGGTATGTCTCGGCCGGTTTGAACCCATGACCTCCCGCATCCAAGGCGGACACTCTACCACTAGGCCACCAGAGCAGTCAAATATGTCTGTAATCTCAATAAGTGTCCATTATGTCCAGTATGTCTGTAATGTCAATAAGTGTCTATTATGTACAATAAGTCTGTAATGTCAGTAAGTGTCCATTATGCACAGTATGTCTGTAATGTCAGTAGGAGTCAATCATACACAGCAACTCTATAATGTCAGTAGGTGTCCATTATGCACAGTATGTCTGTAATGTCAGTAGATGTCCATTAGGTCCAGTATGTCTGTAATGTCAGTAAATGTCCATTATGCACAATATGTCTTTAATAAGTGTCTATTATGTACAGTATGTCGGTAATGTCAATAAGTGTCCATTATGCACAGTATGTCTGCAATGTCATTAAGTGTCCATTATGCACAGTATGTCTGTAATGTCAATAAGTGTCCATTATGTCCAGAAAGTCTGTAATGCCAGTAAGTGTCCATTATGTACAGTACTTATGCAATGCCAGTACGTGTCTATTATGTACAATAAGTCTGTAATGCCAGAAAGTGTCCATTATGCACAGTATGTCTATAATGTCAGTGTCTCTTATGTACAGTAAGTCTGTAATGCCAGTAAGTATCCAGTATGTACAGTACTTATGTAATGCCAGGAAGTGTCTATTATGTACAGTAAGTCTGTAATGCTAGTAGGTGTCAATTATGCAAAGTATGTCTTTAATGTTAGTAACTGTCCATTATGTACAGTAAGCCTGTAATGTTAGTAAGTGTCTGTTATGTACAGTAATTCTGTAATGGCAGTAATTGTCAATTATACATAGTAAGTCATGCCAGTAGGTGTCTATTATGCACAGTAAGTCTGTAATGCCAGTAGGTGTCTATTATGCACTGTATGTCTATAATGTCAGTAAGTATCTATTGTGCACTGTATGTCTGTAATGTCAGTAAGTGTCCATTATGTACAGGATGTCAGTAACATCAGTAACTGTCTATTATGTACAGTAAGTCTGTAATGTCAGGTAGTGTCCTGGATGCACATTAAGTCTGTAATGCCAGTAAGTGTCCATTACATACAGTAAGTCTATAATGCCAGTAAGTGTCTATTATGTACAGTAAGTATGTAATGCCAGGAAGCATCCATTATGCACATAAAGTCTGTAATGCCACTAAGTATCCATTATGTACAGTAAGTCTGTAATGCCAGTAAGTATCATTTATGTACAGTGAGTCTGTAATGTCAGTAGGTGTCCATTATACACAGTAAGTCTGTAATGTCAGTAGAAGTCTATTATGTACAATAAGTCTGTAATGTCAGTAGGTGTCTATTATGTACAGTAAGTCTGTAATGTCAGTAGGTGTCTATGTACAGTAAGTCTATAATGTCAGGAGGACCGTGTCCATTATACATAGTAAGTCTGTAATGTCAGTAGGTGTCTATTATGTACAGAAAATCTGTAATGCCAATAAGTGTCCATTATGCCCTGCAAAGATATTGCTTAGCATAATCGCAAGAAGCAACATTTCTACCAAAGCTGGGCTTATATTCACATCTTATCTCAAATATATTTTATTTCTTCAGTAATTCAGCAGCGTGTTTAAAAAGGCCCAGATAAATTCAGCAATTACCATCTGCTAGCTTTGATGTATGCTCAGGTGTACTCTGTAAACTTGTTGAATCTGGAAAAGGTTGTTAAGGTTCTATACAGGATATACCTAGCTTTGATTAATTCAAAGGGTCATGAAGCCGCAAATAATGCCTCAGTCAAAGGACTTCATAATTAAGTTGTTCTGCCCAAATTTCTGAATTGATTGATGCTCTATTTCTTAGAGATTTAGCAAGATTTTCCAAGCCAACAACACAGACTTCAGTAGTGTTACACCAGCAAAATAGAGTACATGTGGTACATCAAGAGATCTGGTTGAACATTAAGTAGTGTATACTGATAACTGCAGTCTTTAGAGACAGGATGAGAATGGAGATGAAACAAATGTTGGGGAATGATGTGGAAGTCAAGCAGTATGAAACACATGTAAATGGAGAATGATGTGGAAGTCAAGCTGTGTGAAACAGATAAATGTTGTGGATTAATATGGAAGTCAAGCAGTATGAAACACATGTAAATGGAGAATGATGTGGAAGTCAAGCTGTGTGAAACAGATAAATGTTGTGGATTAATGTGGAAGTCAAGCAGTATGAAACACATATAAATGGAGAATGATACGGAAGACAAGCTGTGTGAAACAGATAAATGTTGTGGATTAATGTGAAAGTCAGGCAGTATGAAACAAAGATGTTGGGGAATATTGTGGAAGTCAAGCAGTATGACACAGACAAATTATTGCATATTATTCAAATCCTATATTCTAGACTGGTAACAATTTTGTTTATATTGTCTGGGTTTGTGTTATGCAGAGCATTTGTCTGTGTTTCATACTGCTTGACTTCCACAACATTCCCCAACATTTGTCTGTTTCATACTGCTTGACTTCCACAACATTCCCCAACATTTGTCCGTGTTTCATACTACTTGACTTCCACTGTCCCATGTCCACTGAAGCTGAGTAGTATTAACAAGACTTTCAAGATGGCCACCATAGCAGACATACTGGTTGCCAGATCAGCAACAGTTTTATTCAGAACCAAGATAGGACAAATTCCATGTCAATATAACCATTAATTCAGAATGAGTAGCAATAACAAGGTTTTCAAAATGGCTGCCATGTCAGCAACAGTAGATGTTAAATAAGCATCAATTTCAATTAGGATCAAATAGGCACCATAGGAAGTCTTCTGGTGAAAACCTCATATCAATATGACTTTATGTGTAAACTGAGTAACAATAACAAGATTTTCATTATGGCTGCCATGGTGGCCATTTCAGAGGTCTGATCATCATTTTCATGTATGACAAATTAGAGGTCATAAAAAAATCTTCTTATGAAAACTCAATGTTGATATGACTTTCTGTTAAGGAGGAGTAGTCACAACAAAATGTTCAAAATGGCTGCTTTGGTGGCCATATCAGATGTCACAGCAGCACAACCAACTAGAAATTGTAAGACATTTTTTAGCAAAGACCCCACGTCAATCTGACCATTCATCCAGGAACAGCAATGACAAGATTTTCAGTATGTCCAGCATGGTAACCATACTGGAGTTCAAGGCTGCATCATTTTCATTTATAACCAAATATTCATCCTAAGATGTCTTCTGGAGAAAATCTCAGGTAGATGTGACTTTCTGTCCATGAGGAGAAAATCCCAGATAGATGTGCCTTTCTGTCCAAGAGGAGAAACACCCGCCACCCCCCGTAGATGTGACTTTCTGTCCAAGAGAAAAAGCAAGATGTGACGCTTCTGTCCAAGAGAAAAACCTGGAAAGATGTGATGTTTCTGTCCAAGAGGAGAAAATCCCAGACAGATGTGATTTTCTGTACAAAGGCATCGCCATAATAAGATTTTTCAAGGTTTCTGCCATGATGGCCATAATGAATGCCAGATCAGCAAGGACTAAATTGACATCATAAGAATTCAACAGTTGTATGTATCAGTAAGGAAATACCTATCAAATGTTGGTGGTTTCCATCAATTTCTCTGATTTTCTACAGGTACAAGACCTGACTTCATCATAATCTAAGCTATAATCCACCAGGTTCTCTGATTTTCTACAGGTACAAGAAATGACTACATCAAAATCTAATCCACAGAGGTCTTTCTATTGTGCTCATTAGAAATCGTAAATCCTGGTAAGCAAACGATTTGAAGTTTTAAACATGTCAGATATTTCATTGGAAATCTTAAATCCTGGTAATCAAATGATTTAAGTTTTAAACATGTCTCATATCTGATAGGAAATCTTAAATCCTGGTGAGGAAATGACTGAAGTTTCAAACATGTTTCATAAATTTCATTAGAAATGGGCAAAAAGGTACAATTCTATTCATCAGATGGTGAAACACAATTTTTTCAATAACTCTTTTAAAACATCATACTGGTTTTACCAGAAATTTAATTGACAAAAGCTCACCTCTGTGGTACTGCAATAGGACAAATTTAAATCTAGTGTGATATTTCACATATTCAAATCTGAAATGGGTTAGAATGTCAGATTACCATATTAATTAATAATTAATACATATTATTGATAATATACTAGTGTCAACTTTACAAAATAACCTTACCTTAGTGGGATTTCTCATCTCTATGTCTAGATGGTCATAATATGAAGATGACCTGCAAGTAAAAATGGAACTTTGCAAGTGGAATGAAATAACTAATGACCATATATCCAATAAACTATGCACACAATCATATCTTCAAATGAAATGTTTCTGAATTGATGTATAAAGAGAATATGGTACCCCTGCTGGCCATATTACATGTACATGGTGTGCCTGTTTGCATTTATCACCAAATAAACATCAAAATAAATGTGTAAATTTTCATGATAATCCTCCAAATAGTTTAGCAGTCACTAATGATGATGCATAGATCAGGTCTTCAGACATAATTAGAACTAGAAAAATAAAAGTGAAACATTGTAATGTGACAAAATATGAAGTGAAAGTATTGGTGTGTAAGTATTGGTGTGTAAGTACTGGTATGTAAATCAATTTTTCCTAGTAAAATATGTTTTTTTGAGAATACTTTCCCAATCATAATACCTAAGGAGTACTACTACTACCTCGCAAATCCATCTCTCCTAGATACTACTTTTAGCTAAAGGGAGCTAAAAGTTGTCTGCTGGCCTATGTGGTGGTCAGGCAGAGTGATCTCCCCTTTAGTATAAGACTGGGTGACGAAGAATAAAAATAGCTCAGTTACTAATGGGGTGGAAACATACTTTGCTAGGAAAATTGGTTTCTTCTTCAAATACGTTACCCAATCATGATAAGTAAGAGGTGGAGGGAGGTATATCCCCTTACCCTAGAGATATCATCTCCGATCACCTAAGGTATTGAGTCAACTACTAGTTAACCAGGCTGGAGGACTCCATCTGTTGGGGCGCAGTTTCAATAGGGAAACATTTTCCCCCACAAATCCAGCGAAGTCATGAAGCCGTGTCTTAAGAAGCTGTTGATCGATCTGGAAGGGTGACCTGCAGAACTGTGGATATAGGTCCTACCAGATCAAATTGGGCCCTCTTGGATGACAGATCTCAGTGATAAAAGCTAGGGAATGTGGACTCTGATCTCAATCCCACAGCCTGAATTATGTCAGTTAGTTAACAGTTCCAGTCTGATGCTGGGTTTGTAGTAACTGCTCAAACCTTGTGAGCCAAAGTGCATAATAAGTTCATTGTGCTGGGGTTATTTCCCTATATGTTGAGCGAATAACCCCCTTACTCCAGGATGTGATAGTCTGTTCTTATAGATCCTCCTGTCCTTTTAAGAGAAGTAGAAAGAGGAGTGATCTCCCTTGACACAACAGCTTTGTTCTTATTAAAGTATCACCTGAAAGCCCGGACTGGGTCTTGTAGGTGGCCCTTAGACTGATGTGTCCAGATGAGACAGAGGGTTCATGAAAAATGTTAGTTACCCATGGAATAAAGCTAGATGGAGTGGGAGGAGGAGGACAAACATCTGGGGGTAGGAAACAACCTCAATGGAGGCTCGGAAGGCTGAATCTTCCCATGCCATCAGATAGTGTAGAAGAGATTACAGTGCTGGAGAACAAGCAACATCATCTTGGTTGTGTGAGGTGATGCTAAGGTACCCTGTAACACTTGAGACTTAGCTGGTGAAGAGTGACAAGATCTCTCAATCATTAAACTCATGGAATGCCCTGAATTAGAAATGATGACTTCAAGACAGTCGCTGGGTAAAGAGTCTCTTCTCATGTCAAAGTGCAGAGAAATTGCGAAGCGACATCTGTTGATGCATGCGGAACTATTCATGGCATCATGTCGAATGAGTGTTTCAAGGTGGTATGAGGGTTAGACTGGTCCTTGTACATGTCTGCAAGTTGTGTTTGATGTACTGGAAGACAGGATGTTATTGATTGCGCCTGTAATAATATTTGGAGGTTCATATCACTAGTATATGGCCTAGGTCAGTCGCAATTGAAATAAGCCATCTGTGAGAAGAACATCATTAGGATCAACAGTTGAGATGAGTTATGGTATATTTGATCCATGTAACCTGTCCGTATGTCTGATGAACAAGAGGGAACTTGGTGTTTTGTTAACTCTGTCCCTTGCTGTTCCACAAGAGGAATCAAGCTGAACCCCAAGGAGATGAGGTAGAGAGAGTTCCGAATTGCTGAGCCCTGTGGTGGTGACATGGACGCTGCTTCAGACTGTGTCAATGTCTGGCACTTTGTTGCTGAAGGCTAAGTTGAATTATCCCTCTTGTCTTCATAATGTTTCACACTGAGGAAAAGTCAGCATTGCAGACTGGTGGCATCTTCAACTTGAGCTGTGTTTTGTTTGCACTTTGCCCACAGTTCTAATCTGTAAGACAAAATAGTGCAAAATGTATAAAACTGGAGCCCTGCAGCTGTCTTTAGAATGCAATGTCCGTACAGAGCTAAATCATTAAAAGGGTGACCCAGAAATTTATAATAGACAGTCTAATAAAGCATAGAAGCATATAGGTAAAATATAATGACAATACCACCTGTAATAAACCTGTGAGCCTACACCTGTGATGTTTGAATACCATGTGGGTTCCGAACTACACCAAATGATGGTTATCTGGAAAAAAGTGATAGCAGACGATCTCAATTACAATGCTACCTGTAGGAAAGGTCAAGGACAGCCTGTACAGGTAGAATCATTGAAGCATGGTGTTCCAAGGCTAAAGATAGCATGGTAAATGAAACTCACCTGTGTATACCAAGGAAAAGATGGAATTATACATATATAAGGAGTTTGTTAAGAGCATAAAGGCATACACACATATAAATAATGTAGCCCAAACCTAACTTGTGAAGTCGCATAGGCTACACATGCATGCTACTAGTGCTTGATAAATATGATTTAAAGTTGGCACCCGGATACTATGAATGCCTTGGGTGAAAACTCGCCAATATGTACCTGTTCGTAATTGAATTACACACGTATAGGAGTTATATAAACACTAGAGACTTGCACGTATAAAATAAGTACAGCCCGAACTGAATGCAAAGTCACTTAGGCTCAGTGTGCAAGTACCTAAATGTGTAATGATGACAAAACATTAGCAACTTGTAAAGACAGAACTTTGTTGTGATAGAAGAGAAAAAGTTGGAAATATAGATGAAGTATACTTTCCTTAGAAGTGAGAAACTCCGCCAATTTGTAGTGGTATATCTTCCACATAGCTTCTGGCTTTTGCGAGGTTTTTCATGATGAAAGCATGCTTCTTGGCACAAGCGGAAGTAGTAACTGAGGCATTTTTAGACTATGCTGCCAAGTCTTATACGTAAGTGGAGATCACTTTGCCTCACCACCATATAGGATTGGGTAATGCATTTGAAGAAAAAATACTGATGTGTAAGTACGGGTATACAAGTATTGGTAAGTATTAGTGTGTAAGTACTGGTGTTTATGTATTAGTATACAATGGCCTAGAAACTGACAAGGAATGTTTCCATTATCCAGAAATGTATTCATGAATATACATGTCCAAGCACAGTGCCTGACCTACATATAAAACTTAGATGAAGAGACATGCTAACAGAACCTTATATGCCTCTACCACC
>JAECUM010039765.1:0-41913 GCA_016617855.1 Megalonaias nervosa | reverse complement strand
TCAATGAAGTTTGCATACTGAGGAAACTTGATGAGAGGATGACCCTAGAGGATCACAACTCATAATGTCCGGAATAAGTCACTGTGACACACGTTCCCCAGTTGTTAGTATTACTACTGCATTTGTTTTCACATCTCTGACAATCAACGCAATTATACAGACACTTAAAGTATGAAACTGAAAAATAAATAATTCTGTTTTTGGCCAGAAGCAAAAAACATTTCTTTTTCAGTTTCTTGTGAATTGGAATTTATGGTGACTTTGGAATTTTGTTCACAAATAGTATATCAATACCTTTGTTATACATCATGTTTTTTTTCCTTGATTTCTCCCGTGACCTGGCTTGTCGTTGAGGCGCCATTGATGATATTGCGACAATCGATCTCCATTTTGTCCTGTTTTCCACTGCTCTTTGGGGCATTGCAAAGTCCATGCCTCTTTTCCGTTATCTTTCCATCTCTTCTCCTATCTGCATCGTTTCCTCTTTCCTCTTGCTGTGTCCTGAAGGATTGTCTTGGACAGGCCGGATGAGTGAGATGTAACCATATATCATCATAGTTTATGTTCTTTACAGTGTTGAGAAGATCATCATATGTGCCTGTGATGGTTTGCATAGTAATGATGTGACAACAGTCTTTGGTTGAATCACAATAATAATATCCAAGAATATATCTTTATTTGAATTCCACTATAAATCCAAGTCTCTATTTCCAAGAATAGTATTTTAGATGAGCACTTTGTATTTCCATAAATAAATATTTGAATAAATAATTTTTTGCCCAAACGAAATACTGGACACAACAAGACTGATTTCTGTTTCAGATGTTGTTGCACGAACAAATCATTTTTTCCCGTAAACAAGATTGTATACTCTTTTACCTAACCTAGGTCACAATCGGCATTTTCTATAATAGAAATTATTACCGAATGGAAAATTTCATTCTAAAAGATTCCTAATGTTTACGTGATAAAATCTTAGTTACAATTATTAGGTCTATCACTGCAGTTGTACTAAAGAACATGGTAAAAAAATAATGTCCTTGACTCAGACCAAGATAATAATCCTGATATTTATCCTTCAGTCAGGAAAAAGTAAACAATGTTGTTTACAAAACTTTTACTGATTTCGGACAAGGTCAGCAATGCAATTTTACATTACCAAAAACCATATAATGAAATTAAAAAAATTAAAACCCCTAACTAACAAACAATGCAAATTAAATATACATAACACCTCCCCCTCATAAAGAAAATGAAAGATTTATGCAATAAAGCTTTCTGTTTACTATTAATCAAATGTGCATGCGATAAAAATTTACATAAGATAAATCTTATGAATGACACAAAGTATACATGAAACAATGTAATATTTCTATACACGTGAAAGTGCGTCTGCTATTAAATAGTCTTTTCCTTTAATGTGCCTGATGTAAATATTGTTATCCTGCAACACCAAACTCCACTTGATATTATCTGATTTTTGTTTTTTATCTTACCAGTGATCGCTAAATTCAATTATCGGAGACGGAGCTAAACTAATAAACACTTCAAAGTGTTGTAAAGCCATTATCAAAGCCAAACACTCCTTCTCGATTGTGAGATAATTTCTCTAATGCCTATTTAATTTCTTAGAAATCTATCATACAGTATGATCAACACCGTTTTTGTGTCCTCTCTAATCAATACTGCACCAGTTCCAACATCACTTGTATCAACAGACATTTTAAATGATTGACTGAAATTTGGAGCTGAAAGAAATGGTGCACTCTTAAGTAAGTATGGCTTTTAACTAGCAAACAATGCAAATTAAGGATACATAACACTCCTCATTCGAGATGTGGTCTAAGTAGGAGATTTTCAGGATCCTTCCATAACATCTCATCTCTATGGGATGGACTCTTCTCTCTAGTTCTGCTCTCAGGGCCCATGTGTCACATGCATACAGGAATAAGGACATAATCAGGGAGCGCATAGGCTTGATCTTGGACTTGATGCTGCTGTCCTTCCAAATAGGCGTCAGCCTAGCCAGTGCAGCTGTTGTCTTTGCAATCCTGGAAAGAAGTTCAGGTTTTGAACCTTCACGATAGCACCTAGGTATTTGAAAATTGTCTGTGCCCAGCTTCTGTCCATTCACTCTTATTTTCTTTTGGATGCCACAACGGGTTGTTTGTCATTGGCTTTGTCTTTTCAGCACTAATCGCCATCCCAAACCTCAGTTTTGCTTGGTTGAGATGGTTCACTAATATTTCCAGTTCGTTTTCATCTCCTGCTAAGCAATAGACATCAACGAAGCGCAGGTTGGTGATTGTTCTGCCTCCAACAGTGACACTGCCCTCGTGGTCTTCCAAGGCAGCGGACATAATCCTTTCCAAGTAAATGTTGAAGAGAGTGGGCGAGATGAGGCACCCCTGTCTGGCTCCAACTGTGGTTCTGAACCAATTTCTATATTG
The DNA here is from genome assembly GCA_016617855.1 of Megalonaias nervosa. NCBI lineage: Eukaryota > Metazoa > Mollusca > Bivalvia > Unionida > Unionidae > Megalonaias > Megalonaias nervosa. The sequence goes on along the minus strand of JAECUM010039765.1, from coordinate 39,463 downwards.
CCATTTGTTACGTGTAGGCTCGTACAAAAGTAACAAAAGAAAATAGTGAAGCCAACAAGCTTTGTAAATTTTAACAAAATAATTTATTTCCCTAGAAAACAAGATATGAATATGAAATAGGACTTATGGTTTGTGAATATAATCCAAAAATTAATCCTAGAATTGAAAAATATAAGTCATATCACTAAACAGTTCTAATTGAATCCAGGTTCGAATCTCGATGATGTTCCAATATGGAGGCAATGACGTCAGATGAGGTCGTTGTACTGAACAGTTACTCGATAAATCACAATTTATAATGTTCTGTTTAGAATTCCAGAATAAATTTCCACTGAATACCTTTCTCCCAGAACTTTTATAAAAATGAAGCACTTGTGTAGTTTTCTAGAGAATGAATTATTAAATTCCAAAAAATAAATGAACTTCAAAACAATCTGACATCAACAATTGAAACACCTTGTACCCTCAAGGTGTAAAGATACGAATGGACTAATCTACTACCAATTGGCTGTTTTAAGCCTCGATTTTAGATCACATGGTGGTTTACGTGATACGAATGGACTAATCTACTACCAATTGCCTGTTTTAAGCCTCGATTTTAGATCACATGGCTACGTGATTTCTATCTTGAACAGCGCAATAAAAAAAAAATGCCAATTATCACTTAGCTAGAATAGCCCTATCTAAGAATCAGATTCTCACGCTGGAAATATATAATAAAAAAGGCTGTTTACAATGATAGCTAACACGTGGGCCGAATATGACCTTGGTAATAGCCAATCGTTTCCATTCAATGTTTACAAACACTATGAACCAAAGTGAGCTAAAAATAGTGCTTAAGTCATACTTTTACGTTCTAATCAGACTGTTATTTTTTTCAAAAATATCAAATCCCGTGAAAATAATCATTACAATAAAATGTAATGAAACAAAAATAAAATAAAAAAGAATTTTAAAACTAACACACAAGCAATTTAATTACATATACGTAACACATTGACGACATCTGCGCCATACGGGATTTCTAATGGTGCTGATTAGCTTTGCGTGTATGTCGTATATCCGCATGAACACCCACAAGGCTGCATGCCATACCTTGTCGAAAGCCTTCTTCAAGACAATGAAGACACGATAGAAGTCCTGTTTTTTTAAGCTAGCGATACTTAATACAGAAGATTCTGAGACTGAAGTTCTGTTCCATAGTGCTACGTTCTGCTTTACAACCAGCCACTTCTTCAGCAATGATGTGCTCCTGTGCCGTATTTTGTTGCAGATTGTTGGGAGGACATCTCATATTTTGTTGCAGATTGTTGGGAGGACATCTATCATGGAGGTTCCTCTTGCTGGTATATTCTTTAGTACCTTTACTGCATCCTCTACTTCTTCCCTGAGGATTGGGTGGCCAAGTTCTGTTGTGATCAGTGGGAAGTTCAGTACAGCTTTGTTTCCATAAGTTTCCTGGTTGTAAAGCTCTGAACAGAATTCCATCCATCTATTAAGAATCCCTTGCTCTTCTGTGAGACTCTTACCATTCTCGTCCTGGATTGTGGTAGATCTCCCCTGTTTCTCTGTTGTCAGGTCTTTCGCCAACTGGTATTCCTTTTAACTGTTAATCTGGTTCAGGCTTTTCTTGACTTACTTACACTGGTCCACTAACCAGCTTTCATTTGCACTCCTTAAGCTCTTTGAATACCGTTGTTAATCTCCATGCATATTTTTGCTCATTCAAGGTCTCCTCGCTTCCTCTTCGGTTTTCTCCTTACATCACAGAGGTCGAATATATATGCTGTCACCCATGGCTTTTTATCCTACGGTGCTTGCCAAGATTTTGCTGGTTGTGTCTATTACTGCCGTGTTGAAGGTGATGATCAATGATCAATGAAGGTGATGATCAATGAGTCTAGGTTTATTTCTTCAGCACCCATAATTGTGAGTAGTGCAAATCTGCCGCCTGTTCATGCCTCAAATGCTTGTGCCACACATGGATCTTTAAAAAAAAAAAACCTTTTTAAGTTCAAACCTGATCCTGACCTCTCTTGGCTTCTTGGTCTTCCTCAGACGAAGTCGACAGTCATCATCAGCAACTCATGGTGGCTTCCAATGTCACCTCCGGGGAAGCTACGTTTTCTGGAAATGTTGACGCTAGACCGGAAGTGCTTCCTCACCAAGATGAAGTCAGTTTGGTTGTGTTGATTTCCATCTGGACTGTGCCAAGTCCATCTTCTAGATAGTTTGTGAGGGCCAAGGGTGTTCGTTAGCACTAGATTATTGTAGGTGGCGGCGTCCAGGAGCTTCAGTCCTGTCTCACTGGTCTGTTCACTGCAGTATGACAACAGACTTCTCCTCAGTCTGCTTGCGCGTCTTCTTCTACATTGGCATTCTAGTCTCCTTGAATAAGTAGAATATCTTTCTTGCGTGTATGGTCAAAGAGAGTTGAAGCTAGCAATAGAACACATCCACATCCATAGCATCGTGGTTATATATTGGGGCATAAACCTCTATGATGGTAATGTTGAAGGAAAATACCCTCAAGCTGATAGTAATCATCCAGTTAGTCATTGGTCGATGTGGTAAACCCCTCCTCAGCTTATTTGTGGCGGGTTTACTGGTTTTGGCTTTCGTATGTAGAGGTGATCGCCAACGATGTAATTTGCCCGGTATCGAGTAAGGCCAGTACAAAGTATGAACTGATGGGTGGAATAAATAAATAATCCGAGCTGATATATAGAATAGAATAACACGAGCCCCCGTTACAAATAAAGACAAAAATTTAATCAAATTTCAAAACAATAAAATTTCACAAACAAATGATATAAACGTTACAATTCGAAAGATACACCTCTTTCTTTTGGAATCAACTTAATGAAGGAATTTCAAAACTGCAGATAAGATTATAAAAATAGCCGATTCTGTTTACCATAGAATCAAATCATCATTTAACCGAGTGAGAAATCGAATAACACAGCCATGTATCGATTCATAACCTGGTGTTCGGTTCCGTCCAAAAGGTCCACTCAGACTGTACTTCTGGGCTCCTTCGCACCGGTAAGTCTGTTTCGCTCTACTCTCCTTTTTCCAAAATTCTTGGTATTTCGCCTTTATTCCTTTTTGGCCCTGTACTCTGGCAGCCCCTTGTTTGGGTTGTAAAACGTGTCTCTTCCCGAAACTATCTCGCCTTGTAAAAATATAAACAAAAGCAACCTAAACCTTCCGTCACATTATACGGGAATAAATCATTAGTCTCACCCCTCGAGGTCAGATGTAATTCTATCGGATTCAAACAGACATCGATGGCTATCTAGACTAACTGGTCATAACAGAACGTACAACCTAGTTCCACAGACTAATGGTCTGCTAATGACCATTTACACCATACCGAGACATTAATTCCTTACTAGTCTCATTACACGAGAATGAATGAAATTCCTTACCCTACGTTAGTGTTACAAGTACACAAAATAAACTCGTTCGGATAATTTCCACGGCTTCCCGTAACATCTACATTCCAACAATTCGTCAAGGTATATAAATAAACAATATCATTGTACGAATTCAGATAAATGAACTCAACACAGTTATGCTAGATACATAATTTCCCATATAGATTAAGCATGAAATTCTGGGTACATAATTTCCTACAATAATCAAGACTATAACTTAGCGAGCCGTCAATGTACATATAAAGAAAAATATAATTGTGCGGACTCAGATAAACAACTCAACACAATTATACCATCTCAAGAAAATTGATCCACGACTCAAACAAATAAATCCCTGCAAATACATGCAAGTACAAGCAATTAAATCAAACAAATCATCATAGTATCAACGACTTACATGAGATTTATGCAAATACCTTGTGCTTCAAGCTTTTGGTGTCTGTCAATTCTCCAGACAATCGTTTTCCCCCTTGGATGCTTTTTTACGAGAGATTTACTCATTAAATTTCTCGGAGCCCTCTGTTCTTATGTTCTTTTCTCTTGTAGAAAAGTGCAGACTGAGTTGCAAATTCTACTACTGCACATTTAAACTGATAGTTTTTCGTGTGAAACCACGCCCCCTTCCACAGCGTAACCAATCGGGATGACATAAAATTCCCGCCTCACTAGCATCGAAACACCGCAATGCGTCTGAAAACAAATGGCTACCAACTGTTTTCTGGTCAATTTCCCAACTGTCAGTTTCCATACAAACCAGAATTTGAACTCTGTTCCGTTAAGTTTAAATAAACTAAGCCCTTAATTATATATCGATAACTCCTGACTTTGGCTGAACCAATCTGTACATTATGGCTTTTTAAACGCGGCCATTCCCCATAAATCTATTTAATCGTACATGTGTCTAGCTAAATGTTGCCTACAGAGATTAACAATAACAACCAGATATCGACCTAAAAATTTGGTCTGTTACAGTCGACAACCCATGACTGCACTCACAATGTCCTAATGCACTATAAATCCGACTTCATGCTCATTGCTAGTCCTCATGTCCAATGAAGTCAATTCTGTGTTCTTCGTATGTTGATCTCTCTCCGAAATTCTTCTCGCGGTTCAAAGATGTGTTATTGGTATCTTCACATCTCATGGGTTAGCTCCTCGTGTTTCCCTGCTGATCTTAATGTCCTGAAATTTCACGTTCCAAAGTTGATGTTATCTCTTGCCCGTACTATAGGGCACAATTAAGTTATACTGACTTTTTCACTTCCAAATCATTTTGTAAATGAACTATATCCGGGCAACTTTGGAATATATTCTACTATATAAAAAAGTAAATGTATAAAGCTTCCATCCTTTCTTCACTTGATCTATTTTTTGTCCACACGCTTGTCAACATTAAAAATTTCAATTCGTAAATATCAACGTTTGTGTTCATTGTTTACATATTGGCGTAGGGGTGGCGGTTGATGCATAAAATAAAAGAAAATCTCTTCATAGTAAAACATCGTGTGCAATAATAACGAATAGCTGAAATGTAGCACTTTTAACGAGTGAATAAGCTACTATCAGTATATAAATACAACAGAACCGGTTTCTTTCTCATCCTGAGTGCCGGTTAATATTTTACATACGGGCTACAACAGGTTTGACACCCGTATTAGGTAGGTAAAAACATTTGGTTTACTCGGGTGTTATCCTTCGTCTTGTCTTATAAGATTTAATTCATGATCACAGAACTGCTAAAAAAGGAATCTGGGAAAATCTTGGAATTGCATTTCAACATGTTATTGGTTACAAATATTTAGTTTTAAAACAAGAATAGCAGATTAGAAGATTGCTTCGCTATCATTAACAAAGGTCTAAGTGGATAAAAACAGTCAGTCACCGGCCAGTGATGACGTCAGTTCAAAATTATCAGTTCTTGTATCAATTGTTTCAGAGCTCCACATTAAAAAAAAAAAAGGTCACGTGTCATTTTGTCCATTAAATTTATTTGTTTTATACAAGTACATAGACATTTCGAAATCGTCCTCACATCGGCTATTTTTGTTTACATTGTACAATTTCCCTGGCCATTTTGTGTTAGGAAAGGGCAAGATTGAGAAATGCCGTACAGGTGACCACTGTAATGACGTACCCGCTGACCTCTTATTATACTATATTATTAACCAATTAGAATTTAGCGCCTGCGATTATTGGCCAATCAAAATCAAGCTCCAAACGTTCTCCGCTTAGACTGACGTCAGCGTGTAAACACGAGGACCCAAGTACACGAGACACATTGTAGAATTAATCCTGCACATTTCCGCATGAATGACTGCACACACAGAAAAAATGCTAAATATACGAGATATCATACACTTAAGACATAAGTAAACAAGACGTGTGATAGTAATGTGCAATCGGTTACAAAGCATCCGTGGACAACACGTCGTAGTGGTTATATACAACATGTTCTGCATGAATGAACTTTCATCTCGCGTCTGCGGAAATAAGTATGTTTATTTGTGAATTAACATTCAGACAATTATGCGTCACAATTATGTTTAACAAATGCGGTCATTTATACATATCTGAAATACCACACAGGTGGATAAAAATGCATTTTTACGATGGTGTAGTAAATGAGAAATGCCATACGCCTACTGTAAACCTGCTAAAATTAAGCTCAGCACTAATCCAGATGAACCAGCATAAAACGGCCCCAACACTAGTTAGTCAGTGGTTGGACTCCAAACAAAGATACATATTTTACAGATAAATTATGTGGTAAATATTCTGCCAAAATACTACAGCTGCTGCTGAAACAAGAAACAACTATACATTTAGATCACCTTTTCATGGGAAAGATTCCCTTTGATATGTACAAAATATATATAGTGAATGTACTTAATTATGAAAAACCAGAGCCCTGTTTGATCTTCAAACAATATTTATGTATATGAATTATATAAAGAAAGCTATTTATATGTTAAGATCTTCTCCACTTTGATTAAACATATTGTTCAATATGCCATGTTTTATTTAAACATTTCAAATGAAGGTATCACTGATCTTTTTTCTTTCACAAAATGATGATACACAGTAGACGACTGATCCAAAGAATTAAAATGAAACTCCAGTATGATGTTACACAGTAGACGACTGATCCAAAGAATCAAAATGAAACTCCAGTATGATGATACACAGTAGACGACTGATCCAAAGAATCAAAATGAAACTCCAGTATGATGATACACAGTAGACGACTGATCCAAAGAATCAAAATGAAACTCCAGCATGATGATACACAGTAGACGACTGATCCAAAGAATCAAAATGAAACTCCAGCATGATGAAACACAGCAGACGACTGATCCAAAGAATCAAAATGAAACTCCAGTATGATGATACACAGTAGACGACTGATCCAAAGAATCAAAATGAAACTCCAGTATGATGATACACAGTAGACGACTGATCCAAAGAATCAAAATGAAACTCCACACTAATCAGAAGGCAAGTATTATGTTGAGAAAAATAGTATGCATCCCCCCCTCCAATAAATTGCAATGTTTCTGTCACATGGAATCCACATGAACACAGTAAAGTTTCAACTGTAGGTATATCAATTGAGGAAAATAAAATATAGCTTATAAATAATTTTTAATACACAAAATACATGAAATATAATAAATTTTAATTTTACTCCAGCCACCGATATAAACAGCACAGCTAGCAACCATTTTCTCATGATTGATATTAATACACAGTTTCGCATGACCTATATGGCGCCAGATTAGATTATCCAGCACTTGTTATCCGCCAATCGGCGCTAAACTGGAAAACAGCAGATTTTAATACACATATCAAGTTACTGCTATTGTTTTACATAAAAAATCAGAACTATGAAAACTATTAAAAGGTGTGATACTTCATTGTACACAGGAAGTAGCATGGTGTGTTCTTTCCTTTCTATTTCTAATTAATAGCCAAAACAAAACACTGAATCTTACTGACTAGTACATTTGCACACACTATTGCCAAAACAGAACAGAACAATCACATGTTCATTTACTTTAATGTAGCACAATTCTTTTTCATAAGCATTTACTTTTGAATATATATAAACCTGAAATGGACTTTTCACATTCTTTGAAGATTTAATCGCATATTAAATATCAAGTGCACATAATACTAGATGGGGAACGAAGCAGAAAGAAGGAAACCTGAGCAGCCAACAATTATTATTAGTAAAAGTTACTACATGCATATCAAGGTATCAGTCAAGACTTAGTTTTTCCACCCATTGTTTTCTTTTTATGGTGCCTGCCAAATAAGTCCTTGAGGCTTCCTATTTCATATTAGTGTGTGTTACAGTCAGCTGCCTTTTGTGGTGATGTATCATCACCCTATCTTATTACAGGATTTGTTGTTACAGGCCTGTCACAAGGATTTTCATGGCACTGTTGTTGTAGTGGGATTGGCAATAAATAATTTGTCATTGTCATCCAATGTCTCCATTGGGCCAGCATGGAGGGACAGTAGTTCTCCGTCACATTTATCATCGCTCTAAGCTCGCATAAATGCAGTAATCCTCAGAACTTGGAACTGTAGATGTGATAGTCCAGCTGGTCACATGCACAGGTGGTGATGCTGGATGTACCCATCCAACGGATTTGGTCTCCAGATCAACCTCACAACCTCTTTGGTACAGGCACTATCATCTCACCCTTTGATGCTACTATTTCTGTTCTAGAAACAACTTGTCAACTCCTGCCTGAAACTCCTGCATTTGATGTTCAGCTTCAGGTCCAGTAACACCAGTCAACCTGTTTACTAGAACAAACCTGGTTTCCATCCACTTTAGTGGTAGACATCTCACCGCCCAAAGATTTTCATAAATCCTTCGCATTTCCGGCCAAACCCACTGTATTGTTCCACCAAGTGTCTTCTCACCACAAACTTATGACAAAGCGGAAACTATAGCACACTCCCAGTGAGTGACTTGTGCAGGTAAAGAAATAAAGTGGCACTCAGTTACGCATACTTGCAGAATAAAAAAAAAGTCATAAAAACTGTATTCATCCTTAACGGATACAAATGAGTTGGTATATGTCAATACATGTGGATATTGGGGGGGGGTAGCATCTGAGCCAAGTGGGTGCATTTCTTCCTACATATAGTTTCATTTTGTCGTTAACTATCTTTGGTATAGATCTGGGTGTCTCTTGAGCTTGATAAATCAAATTATTCAGTCTGTGGGTTACAATATATGGACTGTACCAGTCTCTTTGCAACTTTTTCGTTCAGACCTCTCTTAAATTTTGGATTATGAATCCTGTTATGTATTGTTAATTTGTTTGTTGGCTTTTTTCAGTGATTATATGTTATGTACGTGTTGTAATTGACCTTAGTCCAAAGTCAAGTTAATGGTCTACCAGACCAGTGACATTTATTTTTAAACAACATAATACGTAGCTAATATTTCTCTATAATTATAGTCTAAATATTGAGATCTTTATTACTTGTCAACATCTTTTTTTCAGTTTTAGTTAAATATACAGTCGTGATTCTGACCTTAGAAAGTTCAAGAAAAGTAATTTTCCATTATATTGACAGTGTATTTCCAGAAATAGAGTGGTATATAAACTTGTTTACTTAATGATTATTCATTCCTGCCTTAACTTCTGAACTGGAATCAATCTTATTGTTGTGTTCAGTTTTTAATTTGGGTGGATTTATTTGTTCAAAGTATTATTCACTGGAATTACACAGTGCTCAGTAATGTTCTTGGCCCAAAACATTCATTTGAATTATAGCGAATTCAGTCAAGGACATTTTGGATTATATTTTTTGATACATCAAAAGACTGTTAGCACATTGCCACATTCCAAGCCACTGGCACATTTAATGTTTAATTTTAGTGGCTTGGTTCAAGTGAAAACCTTCAACTTCAGCATGACTTATAGTTCACACAACTTATGGTCATCAGTAAATAGAAAGTGGCAAAATCCAAACCAAGCTGGACCCTCAGCCAACAACATGTGGTAATTAATTTGTTTTGAACAAAAATAAAAGCTTGGATTAACATACAAGAAGCAGAAATAGAGGTGCCTTAATTTTTATTGTTTCGCACACCATCAGTTAGTCACATATTATGGCACCAGAAGGGGAGTCAGCTAATTTCTTTGATGGCTGCAGGCGTTGCTTTGACAACCACAACACATGATGAGACTTGCTTCAAGGTTCCATCACCTGATAAACTGCAGCAGCAATCCAAAACTATGTTTCAGTTATTTGATAACTATGGGAACTCCAGCCCTAATTGCAAGTTTTCCATTTTGACAGATTAGGGAGGGCAGAATTTATACCACATGTATACAATTACAACATCTAAATCCATAAAAGAGATAAGCAAACTCTTCAATCAACGATCAAAGTAGGCATTTATATGGGACTGCAGCTGTATAAAAGAATAGATTGGCTTCAGACAGAATTTGTTATTGAGACAGTTAACTTTCAAGACTTAAAATCATTTTACAGTGTTTTGGTACACAACTACTGAGAGTCTTACTTTTTTCCATTACATGGACAAATAGCGATATAAACAGGCATGTACTGGTGTAACAGAATCTCTGACATGTTAAATCTTTTGATTATAGTACGTTTTCATGGTTTGCCCTATTTAAGGTTTTTCTCCTAAGATATTTGTGCACTTGCTTGATACGCTGCTGCAGCTCATACATATAATTTGTTAATATCTTGTTACAGTTTCCTTCTTCTACAGGTTGTCCAAGCAACAAATCAACAACCAAAACTTCTCTTCCAAGCATCACGGTATTTTGTGACACAACAGTAGCCTCATGGACTGAAGAATGATATGCCATCATCAACATGGGTAGGTAATGATCCCAGTTTCTTTGGTTTTTGGTCAGCAAAGGTCACCAACATATCTTTTATAAATTTGATTTAACTTATAAATTTTATTTAACTCTCTCCACCATTTCATCTGACTCTGATATGTTGTTTTCCTAGTTTTCTCAGTACCCAACAATCGGCACATCTCAACACAAACCAAAGATTCGAAGTTGGAATCTTTATCACTGTGTATAAAGCGGGGAACTCCAAACACCACTATTATTCTCTCCACCAGCACACTAACAACAGATGTGGCTTCTTGGTGTTTGTATGGACAAGCATTTGCCCATCTGGTAAAATAATAACCAACAATTAGAATACACTGGTTACCTTTTGCAGTATGAGGCAATGGGCCTATTATATCAACTGTGATCCTCTCTAGTGGTACTCCAATGGAATATAACCTGAGTAGTGCCTTAGGCCACTTAATGGGTCTCTTATGTGATGCACAAATGTCACATTTTGTGACCCAGTGTTCAGCATTCATCTTTAAGTCAAACCAGAAAAATCAAGCCCTTACGTTTTGAAGGGTTTTCTTAATGTCTGGCAGAGGGGGTGTCATGCATTTGTGTCAGAACAATGCCATGTAGGATCTCTGGCATCACAATGAGCGAGGCTACGTGGTTAATAACTGTGCTATTCCACTTAAAATACAATATATTGTTTTTCAGTTTAAAAGACTCCCACTGTTCCAATAAAACCACAACTCAACACTGTCTGGCCAACTCTGAGCACACCAGACAAGACTTATTTTCTTTCCATTCACATAATCTTTTAATTATTGTGTCTTTTCTTTGGGCATCTTTTGGGGAAATTTTACTGTAACACCGCTAATGGATGCACTTCCCTTTTAGGGATAAAGGGAATTAGAATCATCAGGTGGACACTCAGTCTTACCTTTCTTCAACTGCAGTAAAGTGACCACAGAAACAAATTCCATGTAGGAACTACATTTTGCTGATACATCCTTTGCATCGGGCAATAAAAGGGTAGAAGGTACAGCTGGCAGTTTTTCTTCTCTACTACAAGGGAAAGAACTCTTTCTAAGCCATGACCACACTCATCTCCATCTACATGAAGTGATCTTAACTAAACTTGATTTATTTTGAATTCGTATTTGCTTTCAGCCCAAAAGGAAGTAACTACAGTTGCAAGATACGGTCATGTAGAGAGTGCATTGGCATTGGAATGGATTCTTCCTGATTGATGTTCAGTTTTAACATTGTAAGTAGCAACAGTCCATTAGCTATCTGTCCTTCAGGATTTTTAAAATGTAAAGGCCAATGCAGAGCTCCATGTACACTTCTCACTAGAAAATATCTACGATATAAGTAATGATGAAAATGCTCTGTTGTTGACACCACTACTAAACGTTCCCTTTGAGTGACACAATATCTTCAGTCCGCTTTTGAGAATGCTTTACTATAATAGCAGATAACAAACTCCACTCTGTTCTGTAATTGAGAAAGAACTGCTCCCATTCCCTCATTACTAGCATCTACAGAGAGAATGAAGAGAGGTGGGATACGTAAGGATAGCATTACTAGTTAAAGCATGTCACTTTAACTCTTCAAAAGCTTCAGACCAATCAGATCAGCTTCTGTGAGATTGTAAATGGGCCTTGTAATATCAGCAAACTTTCTAATAAATTTCCTATAATAGGAGCATAAGCACAGAAAACTTCTGACTTGCTTTACATTCTTTGGTACATGTGCAGGGGTCAAGCTGGACCTGAATTTTTGGGGAGAAGTGACTTCTCCTTTTGGACAGAGGAGGGAGAAGTGAGACCTGAACAGGGAGAAGTGGAGCAAAGCAAAATATGATATAGTAGTCCTCCTCCTATATAGCCACTCCTTCTGCACCAGGAAAGTGGCTGCATAAGACAGGTGTCCTTTTCAGAGGGGGACTATATTTGTGACAAGTATGTGAATATAGTAAGAAAGCTATAAATAACTTCAAAGCATTGAATATCTTCAGTTAAAGGTAGTACTGATTATTAAAAGGTTCTTCTTGTCATAAGAACTGACTTATTTCAAGTTAACATACATTATATTCTTAAGCGTGAAATGTTTGTAGGGTATTGTTGACATGTGCATGGCAAAACCATTCAAAAATGTCGTTTAAATATGGGTACATACATTGCATGGCATTTAAAATAATTCTCTTTCCATTTACTCCATTTTCCCACTGCCACAGAATATTAGGATGTTGTACACGAGTCTTCCCAACATAGATTTTTGAAGAACTCTTGAACTCTCCCTGTTGTCATCAAGTCGAATAACTTTTACTGTTTCTTCTAAAGTATTAATTCTCTGTTTATGTGACGACATGTTAAGGTTTTGTAATGATTTATTCCTATGTTGCTAATTGTTCAGTGCACCAACTTAATTATGCAGACAAAACTTTTGTAGAGTCGATGAAATGCCTTGTTTTATAAAAGAATTGATACATGTACTGTAACCTGATTTTTCAGTCATTGTCTGGTACCCTGTTTTGTTCAAGGTTAATTTCTCTCTCTGTGTTAATCCACAAAATCTATATTTAGCCTATGCTGACCATGTTATGTTCTTGACAATTATATCCAGTCCTAATCATCCCCCAAAAAAATTAACCGTTTTGTGAAGCCAAAATCTGAAGCCAAAACCCTGTCAAAACATTGTTTACTCCATTTCCTATAAACGTCAGCATTAATGATATAATATTAACCTTAGTAGTATATGTACTTTAGCCAACACATCTTTCAATAATGAAACCTGACATCGGGGAAGCAGACATCAAAACATGACATCGGGGAATCAGACATCAAAACATGACATCGGGGAAGCAGACATCAGAACATTACATTGGGGAAGCAGACATCAGTTTAGATAATCAGATTACTTACCATACCGTATGAATTAAATATTTGTTCTGGACACATTTTAAAATACAATGTGGCCGCTTTTGAGGGGTAAATTTGACATTTTTGCATTAATATGTTGGCCACAGTTCACGTTAGAGTGGTGGCCTTTCTTGTGGGGTACTTTTGAACACAAACTTGTTGGTGCCAAGGGATTCTGGCCATAAAAAGTGGGTGTCCTCTGGTCAGGGGGGCTGTTCATGAGGGGAACCACTGTGCATGTATGTGTGTTTTCATTCTCTTATTTGAGTTATGCCCTCTGTTTCTCAGTATGCATATCTGCTTTTAACATTGGTGTTAAGCAATATTTTATTTTCATGTAGAAACTTTCTGAGTTATATGTATATCAAAAACACATTTTGTATGTGTATAAAATTATCATTCATATGCTGTGTATTTTAGCCACATGATGTAAGAGCACTGTAGAAGCTATGCATTGTAATGAATTTTAACTGAAAGGAGTAACTAGATTAGAGTATTGTAATTCCTAGTTAGTGAAAATGCTTTATCAGCTTCCCTTAAACATTTTGACTGTGTTCATTAACGGTCTTTGAAAAAACTATTATATCATTCCAACAGACTAAGCCTACTTTCCTGGATAAGCCCCTAAGGACCCATTCCATAAGTCTCTCAGATGTGGCCAGTGCAATGCATAAACCAAAACCCATTGCTGTAAATTGTCACAGGCCACTAATGGAGACTGAAAATATTGTTTTAGGTTTATCCTTGTCTGTAACTTTCACTTGCCAACATCCACTTTTCAAATCAGTAATTGAAAATAGCTTAGCACCTATCAAAGCATCTTCTATTCTGGGAAGAGGATGCAAATCTTTAGTGGTCACTTCATTCAGCTTGTGATAGTCCACACAAAGGCACATAGACTCATCCTCCTTCCTTACCAGCACAACCAGTGAAAACCAGTGGCCATTAGTACCGGTGAAACAATTCATCAATATATTAATTAATCAATACTTTTGCTGTAATGATACACGTATAAATACAAAATATGGAGAATTGATACAAAATGATAATTACTGTATGCAGGTTATTTTAGTCTTCAGCAGTCATGAATAATTATTATTAGTTTAACTTGTTATTCATTAAATTTAGAATTCATCTGAAACCGCATTTGCAGTCACAGGCACTCATGTTTATTAGTAAACAGGAAGAAGACTATTCGCCATTTACAAATTAGCACAAAGTGACGTAGTTTGTAATCTGACCCCCACCCCCCATTTCATTTGAAATATATTAACACAGCAGCATATTCAGCATATAGGATACATTCCAAACGTGTTCCACATGTATAATGAAGTACTTTACTTATCCTTTAATAATCTCTATTACGCAAAGTTTCTACATCAAAATGTATTTTGTCTACTTTGGCCGATTTGAAAGCTACACTACCAGTGTGTCATACAGTGAAATATGTTACAGTGAACTCTCATTGGTAGTTATTACTTGTTCAGGTCCAGCATACTGGTAAACAATAACCATCAATCAGAAATCAATGTAGCTGTTTAGCTGTGTGACAAACATGAAGTATTTGCAAAGCAACAGAGAAACTTCACGTAAAAGACATTAATTGATATTAAAGTACTTAAACAGAGATGCTGTCTGGGTGTGCATTTGTGTGAATCATGCAAAATTTGTGTGAATTCACTCACTTGGAGAACAGAAATGTGTACAAACTCCAGCAAATTAGTTGAAAGTCCTGCATATGAAAATGTGGTTGGCGAAGTATACCATTTTTATTTCATGGTTCTTGTCCCAACACAATTTTCAGATAGGCAACTGTTTACACATCTGGGTTCTTCAAGCATGACATGAATGGTTGTTAAACTAAATTTGATTGGTATATCGTGTCCCGGGAATAAGCATTATGGCATAGTTTGAAGCTTCCATCAATTAAGTTTTACAAAATGTGTGTTTAAAATATGGGCTATCTAGAAAATCCACAATGTCGGATTCCTGGCATGGTTTATCTTCAGATCAGGAATACCGTTTTGGCTGATGATAGTGATGATAGTGATGATAACAATAATTTTTTAAAGTTATGAAGTATATCGGATTATTGGAGCTGGGAAAGTGTTAATAGAGATACCACTGAGTCATTTTGACCCTGAATATGGTGTTTAGTAACAGTCATATGTACATGTTAATTGGATAAAAATAGATGGCATGACAGTTAAACTTCCTTTCAGGTCTATTTTGAAATTAAATGTTGAAAGGGCAGACTACTGAGCCTGTTTAAAATACAGACAATTTAATAGTTGAATGCAATTTTCATTTATCTTCTATCAGTCAATTTAGTCCTGCGGAGTATATGTTACAAAACCATATATAAATATCAGAGTTAAGATAAACAGAATAAATAGTGATGAAAAAAAATGAAATTAGGAAGTAAAGATATGTTTTTTTAATACATGTACTGCCATCTGCAGAAGCAGACTGTGGCATTGATGGACTAAAATCCCTAATACAGCATTATGGACTAAAATCCCTAATACAGCATTATGGACTAAAATCCCTAATACAGCATTATGGACTAAAATCCCTAATACAGCATTATGGACTAAAATCCCTAATACAGCATTATGGACTAAAATCCCTTATACAGCATTATGGACTAAAATCCCTAATACAGCATTATGGACTAAAATCCCTTATACAGCATTATGGAACAGATAATAAATCAGGCATATTGGTCTGTAAACTACTAATTCAAGTTTTTGTTAGGGAGAGCAGATGTATCGAAAAGATAATATATATGAGCTCTGGAAAATTGTACATAACAGCCATAAATATCAGTTTCCTAACATTTTCAAGCAGACAAAGCTAGCTATGTATATGTCCATTCAGAAGGAAGCACAGAGTAACATTCATACACAGATAAGGAACATAGTATGCTCAGAAATAATTAATAGATTAATGCTTATACAACTGAGGTGATATCTTTTAAAGATGTTAATTTCAGTAGAGCTCTAAGAAAGTGAGCAGGAAGGAAGAGAGACATATTGAAGTGTTAGGTAAATCTGGAACTACGGCCACTTCCTCCTATCCCTCCATCTTTTCTACTCCCCCCTTATTACAGTGACAAAGGGTGAGGTCCCCCTTAAAATAAAATCCTGGCAGCATATTTCCTTAAATTGTACATGGAACAAATTTGAAATTTCTCATTTTATGCTGAGATATTTACCAAGTTAATGAAGGTACCAATGGAATAAATAAATTAGCACAGCATCAGTGAGGGGGCAGATTTTAAACTGCTCAAGTTTATCACCTTGTGTAAATTTTTAAAAAATTATAGAATAGGACTGAATGTTGTCAATAGTTTTCCTTCTTCACTTACAAATACAAGTACCAGTTGCTGAAGTAGTCTTTTGCATCTGCACTTTGGAAGTGCAATGGATTTGTTCTAGATGAGATTTTCTTTGCACAAGGAAATTGCATTATTTCTTCTGTTTTGAAGATAACATCATAATGTCTTCCAAGTTTAAGTGAAACATAAAATTGGTAATAAGACGTTTTCAAAGCATTCTTGCCATGCAAGACAAAGGGTCTGGTAGCTAAAGTGAGTTAAATGGTGTCAACGTTAAATGGCCTAAAACGTTCAGTAAAATTCACTGGCAACCAAAAGGTTTGAAATTATTTTTGTTATCTTTTCATCTATGAGAATTGAATATAAATGTATGACGGTTATATGTCTATCTGTAATCTGTATACTGGAAATAAAACCAATATGTCAATATACATGAAAGGGCACCACCTACCTTCCAAAGATGGAAAGACACTCAAGTTCGAATGTGTATTGATATGTATTGTATTGCCAGCTGTGTATCGTGAATTGTATTGATAGATGGCACAGGTGTATCATTTCACTCCTAGCTGCTAGATCCCTATACTATTTATATCTTTGATTTCTTCCTCAGCCTCTTTCATCTTGGCAAGTGGAATGCAATTAGGGGTAATCAGCTTTAAGTTTTTTTGAAATTTATTGTAGTTTGTATTGTGCTTGTAGGAATTGCTCTTTCATGCATTGTAATCTCTGTTATTCTTTCTTTGTGATTTATACTATCTGTGTCTATTCTTGTTGTTATTCAAGTTGTTCTGCCAAGTCTGATGATTGTCATTTAATTTTTCAGGCTTACATGCAGAGAAGCTGATCTGTTTGACTCAATAACACCCTTAAGGTTGGTAGTCATAGCCTCAATCTCCTGACACAGATTATCTACCTCAGTTTTCAGAGCTATAGAAGTGGCATGGTTTTCTGCCTTACTTGAGGTAATCCACATCAGGACAGAGCACATGTATCCATTGGTTACTGACCTGAAATCAGCTGACACGTGTGTGGAAGGCAGCATCACCCTAAGGTAAAAATAAAGCAGAAACCATCTAGTGAGGGCGATACCACTAGGAACTGTACTTGGCTGAGATCATGGGTACCTCTGCTACTGACTGATTTTTGAGTGAAAAAATTATGGTAAAAGTTTATCTTCTAGCATCCAGATGTAGATATGTAAATACAGTAATAAGTAAAATCCCTCATGCATGCACAATTAGCATAATTTTTGCATCCATTGATGAGAGCAAAATAATTAAAAAATTTGGGCTATTTTTATACCGCCATTTTCTTACATCATCATCAGCACTTCTCTTGAAACAGCTCTATGTAATTTTAGCAAAGTTAAGAGCGACAAAATACATCATTATGAACTTATTAAAGACAAAATAACATACAATCAAAGGACAGAAGAAAAAAAAACCTTTAAAATTTTGCAAACTTTAAGACCTGGAAATATTAGTCACACATATAACCCCTCATGTCCACCAAACTGTGTACCATTTCTTGTCCTCTATGATTGCAACAAAGACACCAGGAGAAAATAATAGCCCACAGATAATAAAACATACTAAAACCTTTTTATTACACAGAGACAGTCCATAAATAAAAGTTCATATTTTGAAAGTACAAGTCTTAATTTCAATGTACTGAATTTCATGTCTGCAACATTATATGCAGAATCCATCAGTTCACATGGGGACCTTTCATTGTGGCACGCAAATAGTTCTCTAAACATCACATCTGCAATGCATGAAACTACCTTACATCATTAAAACATGTGCAGATATTGCCATTTAACTACAAGCGCTTGCACATTGTTTTTGTCCGTGGAGTTCTGAAGTTGTTCAATGCAAAACCAAATGTGACTATGATCACGAGGGTGCTGGTTTTGTTCAGGTAGTAGAAGTCTTATCTGAGTCAAAGGTAACATAGTTAAATTAGATGATTAGTTTTAGTAATTTTAATGTTAGAATTTATATTTCTGAAGAAGGAATGTTCTTTCACTGTAGATTTATGTAGGCTTGGTTGAATCTGCAAAAATGACGGTTACATGGCCAGCCGCGTTTCTTGACCAGCATACCTTATTACTGTTTTTGCATTATAAGAACTGCATTTAACAAGGATATAGTTATAGCTTCTGTACTTGTACTTAATGAAACAAAATTTGTCCACGTGCAGCAAGTACTATGCTGCTTCGACTATATCTTCTGAACTATCATTTTTATTAATGCTAATAACTAACACAGGAACATTGATTATCTTTGTTATGTCTTGTCATATGCAGAACCATCTGACAAAAATACATATTTTCTCTCCACCCATTTATTTGTTTTGCTTCAATTTACATTTTTTTATGAAGTTATGGATTTCCAACATCACATGTAATGTTTTAATTTATTTCACTATAGATCATTTGCCATCTTAGTTGGGATTTGGTGTCCAAGTTATATGCGTAACAAATGTAGTTTTTAAACAAAATATAGTAAATCAAGATATAATATTGTTCTTTCACATGTGCATACCTGACCACTGAATACTGGCAAATAGCACAGATCAGATTAAATAGTAAAATGTTTTCAGAATTTTTAAGTAGGAAAAAGTTAATTGTGTGTATGTTCCACAGGTAATGGTGTCCAGTTATGTATGTTCGTTATATGTCAAGTTACTCCTATATGTCAAGTTTCATAACGAGCTTCAATTAAAATTATTATGTTTGTTTGTGCCTATATACACTTGTAATTTGTGCAAAGAGAGGACACCAAGTTATATGCACAACTTGTTCAATTTGTTGTTTTTCTCGTCGTGCTTAAGTCAAAATATGAATCTCTGAGGTCAGTTTTGTAAATATTCATTAAATATAGGCTCAAAGGTATGCAATCAATGCAAAAAAGTTGTTTACATATATTCAATTTTTGGCATATATGTAGCACTTTTGGGACCCTTGATATCGGCCAAGAACAACTCCATGTTACTTTCACCTTGAGGTGATGCTGTGTTCCATGCATGCCTCAGCAGTTTAAAAAATTTGTCGATAACTGATACACACACAGACCTTCTGAAAGTGATTAATACTGTTACAGCTGAATGTTAGGGTTCTTTCAGTCATAAAATATTCTGGGTTTGCCTGGAACTGGCTTGAGGTGAAATGAGCATAGAAATATGCTAGTGGTGTTGGTGCTAATATTTCTATACAATAAATGCGTGAAAGACAGGAGAGATTACAGAGAAGAAAAGGAAATATTTGCTATTTATGATATAAATACATACAGAATAAATTGTGTTTCTTTTTATTATGTTCTCTCTTAATTTTTATAATAATCACATTATTGCCATTACGTTGACATATGAGAATGCTGATTTTTATTTATGGCCGTACATTTACTGTGCAAAGCCTCAGCAAACAAGATTTTCAAAATACACCACAATTTTTCATATATACTTTAAAACAACAGTTTTATCAGAAATATTTTATAGACTAAATTTGGTAAAATGTTATGTTTTATAGCATCATTGTATAATCCTGTTGGTGGAGACTTGTACTGCCTTACTTATGTAAACTCCCTGTAAAATAAAACCTTCCAAAAAAAATCTGGGCAAATCTGAAGTTTGTATACATCAAAATCTGGGCAAATATGAAATTCAGACAAACCCAAAATTTGTATAACTCAAAAACTGGACAAGTCAAAAATTTTGGCAAATCAAAATTTGGGCAGATCTGAAATTGGGTATTCTAATAAAATAACAATTTCAGAGGTGGTTTTACTTGAATATAATTAGTCTTGGTTAATTTTTCCAAAAGAGTAGAATTTGTAATTCTGAATTTTGGAATTTATGTCTGAATTTTTTTATTTGAAAAGGAAACGGATGATTTTGAACATAAATGCTGTCCGTCTCAAATCAGGAATGACTGGGCCACATTTATGCTCTGTTCACTCTTGGGGAACCTCAGATATTTTCACAGACATACTCAGGTGTGAGCAATGTCTCACAGGATAGTTTCATATTTTGACACCTCCCTAATTTTTAAAGTAGAAGGCATGAGTCTAATTATCATAAGCCTAGTGTTTACAAATTCACACAGAAGCTAAATCTATCAAGTGGTTACATTTACTTTAGCTTATGCTTGAAAATGGGTTGGCATGTTTGGTGACTGCCTGTCACAGTTAGACTAGCAATGGAGATCAAACGCATAATTTGGGTTACAAATGTACAGCTGACTTGGCTTACATATTTACGTTTGTCTGCTACAGAGGTAAATATCTAAAAATCGAGATGGTCGAGGGGTGATGAAAGTATGCTGATTCGTTATAGTACTAGTGAACTTTATTCATGTATAAGTCACATACTGATTCTTTTAGCAATCTTGTTGTAGGAAAATATTCAAAATAGCTTCACAAGCATTCTTTCTACAAAAATCTTTAGTTAGTTTTTATTTGTATCTTCAGTGTAAAATTATTCTCATGTTTCAGCAGTAGGTCATTGTCGGATGGAAATTCACCAAACTAACTGTCCAGTGAGACCGAACGTCACCAGCTCCCACTCAGCAACATAGAATGCTGGGAACAATGGCACCATTACAGATTTAGTGGAATGCGTTCCAGGAGGCAGTAAATGACTACAACACACATTAAACAAATAAGGCAACATAAAATATCATCATTCAGTAAGAAACAGGTACCTAAACATTACTCGCAATGTAGTGACAAGTTAAAATAATCAGCACAATGGATGAAATCAAAACCAATCTATCTCATCCAAAGCAGCCATGTGCTTTTGAAGAGGGACCATATTGAGACAATGTAATCAATGGAAACAAGGTGCATGTGATCACTGTTATACATACTCATAATAAAACATATAAGATAAAATAGTGAGACTGGCATAGCAATACTAAAAAAGTGTTCTGAATGATTTAATGTCATGGGCCAGAAGAAGAGTGATATTACTTACCACTGCATACAAAGGTCAGACAAAGGTCAGTCAAAATAAATGTATTAATTACTAGTGATCTAGAGATAGTCTGAACCAAAAGAGGCTGAAAACTTCATTCAAGATTGTACCTTACAGAACCTACAACTAGCAGTACCTGCCAACCTTTACGATTTTGCTGTAAGTCTTGAAGAAATTTCCCTTAAAATACAGACATATGGCATAATAGCACAAATTAGGAAAATACAACTGTGTGCAATAAAATCCAGATACTGGTTTGTCCACTTTTGATTCTGATCTGGGTTTCACGTATAGATTCAGTGGAGTTCATCAGGGAAACAGACCAACTTTACAGGAATACTGCAGATGCTTTAAACTGCATGTATTTTATCATGCTAAACATCTGCATAATCAAGCTGTTGCTTATTTGTTTTAAAAATGGCATCCATCAATTGATACGTTTTCAGAATGAAAACGGACAAGAAACCTCTTAAAAGGTTTTAATAGTCAGTACAAAAGAATAAAGGGACAAGAAACCTCTTAAAAGGTTTTAATAGTCAGTACAAAAGAATAAAAGGGACAAGAAACCTCTTAAAAGGTTTTAATAGTCAGTACAAAAGAATAAAAGGGACAAGAAACCTCTTAAAAGGTTTTAATAGTCAGTACAAAAGAATAAAAGGGACAGGAAACCTCTTAAAAGGTTTTAATAGTCAGTACAAAAGAACAAAAGGGACAAGAAACCTCTTAAAAGGTTTTAATAGTCAGTACAAAAGAATGAAAAGGGACAAGAAACCTCTTAAAAGGTTTTAATAGTCAGTACAAAAGAATAAACGAGAATATCAAATTCTTGGGGAAAAAGCAATAAGGACATTAATATGTTGATTTGGAACTGCAGTTTGTGAAACTGTACTGGAGGTAATTAAGGTTTCAATTAACTTTACAGACTTTAAGGCCTAGTCGAACACAATGTTTACCATTGCTGCATCAGTTTTTAATCGAACTTCTGGACTTTTAGGCCTAGCCGAACACAATGTTTACCATTGCTGCATCAGTTTTTAATCGAACTTCTGGACTTTTAGGTCTAGTTATTATAACATGTTAACATATCACTTTATATGATTATGATTGGTCCAAATAATTCCATGAAATTTTTGTGCAGTAGTCTCGTTACTGATTGGCTGAGATTGTCGGAAAATTTCATTACCCCACCTACTGAAACTTTTTGTTTTTACTATGACTACTAACATTTTGGTGGTCATTTTTTTAAATCGACTGCCCAAAGGGAATTGTGGAAAAAAGTCATGTCTGTCTGAATATGGCTCATTTACCCCTACATCGGTTCGTTATGCCATGTATAGATTATCACGCACTGGAAAATGGCATTTAAACTTTAACAAGGACAAGAACAACAAATAAAACTAAAGGAATTGGTCAATTGATAGTGTGCATGTGGAAGGGGTGGGAGTATACCTGTAACATGGAATCCACCTTATATACAAGAGCTGTTTAAATGTTAACTTACAAGTAAATAAACTCACCTCAGTTCACAAAAGAATGTGGACATAAACCAGCCTCCAAACTGAAAGAATATTAGCCAACCACAGCATGCTTATGCCATAAAATAGCTCATATCATGTGATACAGTTCTGAATTTGTCAGTGACTACTATGGTTTATTGCTCCAAATCGAATATTCAGTCACAAATACATCTAGAATATCTATAATCATCCCATCACAACTCCAATAATTTGAATGCTTAGATGTGCAACTGATAGTGAAACACTCTAGCTGTTAAACATTTCTCTGTGTGGCATCATACTGAACTTGCATATATTATTCTGTGTTGAAAAATTAGGTTGTTTGAGTTAAATATTCTATTTATTTGGAAGGACAGTTGCTCTTTGAATTATGATTGGTAAAAATTAAACAAATAAAGTTTACTAGTTATAGAACAACACCAAAAATTCCAGGGTCAATTTTTACACACAACAAATGAAAGGTGCATTGTCCGAGTCAAAATGAAAATATTTCGTCTTCTTTCATTCCTATTTCCTTTCAAATAAAAACTATGTGATAAACGGAATCTCGAATGGGTAATGATTTAATATTAAATTTATGAAACTCATTGAATAAATTCAATATTAAATCATTACCCATCTGAGATCCTCTATAAATGATATTTTGTTACAACATACTGAGAACTGGTATAACTTACTGAAGAAAAATCAAGCGTCTTGAAGAGGTCTGGTAAAGGTTGGCACATCTGGAGATACATTTGCACATCTATAGACCAACAAGTAGATTTCCACCTTTTTTTTTCCGCTACCAGTAATGTCAGGGTAAAAAGAATGGAGATCTACTTTTTGGTTTAGCAACTCTACAACATATTCCTTCATTAATCAGAGAAAAGTGGTAGATACAACAGCAAGATTTTATTTACCTTTCACTCGAATAAACTTTATAAATCCTGTTCCATTAAAGAATTATACATTTGTAAGCGGAAGTTCACTTGGTTTGAATTTAAATAAGTTTTTTGAAACCTCTGGACTGAAGAGCTCCTGTGCAGCACACATAACAGGCATAAAACAATTGGTTCAAAAGCTAGCACTTAACATTTTTTAGCAACTAAATAAACTAAATTTAGTAGACTCATTATTATTATCTTTTTAAATCAATATAAGGTATTTATTGGAATTATTTTTATATTATATAGTAACTTTTGAGCCAATCACTGTATGTTCCTGAGTTATGTGTGCCAAATAAGAACTTTTCACTCAGGAGGTAGTTTTGGTCTTTCAGATTTCAAATAGAGTGGATGTTTGCAAATGCATGTGTAATTCTTTCAAGGGACATGACTCCAAGAGTTTCTTTGAGCAAATGGTAAATAGAACTTACCTTTGCATTAACCACTGTTCAGAGATTAATGAAGGAGTGTATTGTAGAATTACATACACAGTACCTCTAAGTAAGTACCACAAATTGTAGGTAAGCATAACTTTGTCCCAACAGGCAAAATTCAGGCAATTCTTATGTCTCAGAGCCAGTAATTTCAATTCATTACAGTGCAGAAAAGGCAATGATGGCTTGATGAAAAGAAAAAAAAATTGGCAGTTAAAAAAAACCCATAGATTATGGCTAGTGCCTTAATGGACTGGAATAGAAACCTGCGATCAAGGGTCAGGTGTGAAATGAAGTGTTTGGAAGTTACTCACCTTGTTTCTTTAACAGTATCATAGACAGAGTCAGAGGAGTAATCCGAAGTAGTTATGTTACTTGGTATGATTATTTTCCTTAGGACATTTCACTTTTTTCAGAAGTATGTTTGTGTCAACTACCAGTGGTTTTTGGAAGTGTAAACTAAACTATTCATTGTCAGATGACTTGTGCCCAAAGATCCTGCATAACCAACTGTGGGGCAATGTGGCCAGGTTCTCTGACTATAGATCCTGCATAACCTACTGTGGGGCAGTGTGGCCAGGCTCTGTGACTCTAGATCCTGCATAACCAACTGTGGGGCAATGTGGCCAGGCTTTATGACTATAGATCTTGCATAACCAAGTGTGGGGCAATATGGCCTGGTTTTATGACTAAATTTGCATAAAAGCTGTGTAGTATTATGGCCAGGCTCTGTGACTATCGATTCTGCATAACTAACTGTGGCAATGTGGCCAGGCTCTGTGACTATATATTCTGCATAACCATCTGTGTGGCAATGTGACCAGGGTCTGTGACTATATATTCTGCACAAGCAACTGTGTAGCAATATGGCCAGGCTCTGTGACTATAGATTCTGCACAGTTAACTGTGGCAATGTGGCCAGGCTCTGTGACTATATATTCTGCATAACCATCTGTGTGGCAGTGTGGCCAGGCTCTGTGACTATATATTCTGCATAACCATCTATGTGGCAATGTGGCCAGACTCTGTGACTGTAAATTTTGCATAACTAACTGTGTATCAATATGACCAGGCTCTATGTCTATAGACTCTGCATAACCAACTATGTAACAAAGTGGCTATGCTCTGCAACTGTAAATTCTGCATAACCAACTGTGTAGCAGTATGGCCAGGCTCTCTGACTAGATTCTGCATAACCAACTATGTAACAAAGTAGCCAGGCTCTGTGCATGACTCCAGGATGTTCTGGGAAAGTCAGCCTTGAACTGCATTTGAAAATGGTAATCAATGTGCATACAGTATAAAGCATCTGAGTGCACTTGAATCATTTAATAATATTATTATAGTTTTATTCAGTATTTTCATAGAAAAACTTTATTAGTGGTGGGTGTGATGAATATAGGATCGAACATACATTTCACGCAACAATAGCAACATTTATTACTGTCTTTTGGATTCAGACCTTATTGGATATGCATCTCATGGATGCATGGTTTATCTAAATGATTTGGGGGTTTGTAAATCCTTGATCACAGGTAAGGTGGGGTGGGGTAGGGGTGCGGTGGGGTATGCTTGAAGTGGTAATAAAAAAATAAAAAGCATGAGGATTTGTCCATTCATGACCAAAAAACTCTTTTCACATATAATAGAATGTTAATACATGATGTTTTCTTAGATTTAGTTCCTAAATTTAAATTGTGGGTGTAATGGTGTTACTGTATCCTTGTACATGAAATATAGCATTTTATTCATTTAACTATTAAAACAATATCAAATATTTGATACGTTATTGTTAATCATTTCAGGTAAATATGATGGATTTCAACTTGGAGACTCTCTTTATAATTCTTGGAATCTCCTTATGACATCATAGAATGCATCTATCATGACTACAGAGGAAGTCCAATGAGACCTTGTGTAGAGCAAGAGATATCATAGAACAAACATTGGGAATTCTGAAGAGGCGTTTCCCCATGTTTGCCAGATAGATGAGAGTTTCTCCTGATAAAGCTGCTTTGTACACATTGTCCTGTGTTGTCCATCATAACATAGGCTTATGCAAGGAGTACATCATTCCAGCTGATGAATTATTTATAGATAATGAAGATAATTTCAATGTACATGAGCCAGGGGATGGAAATGCTTTGTAAGATTATATATGCAGGACATATTTTTCATGAATATTATGCTTTAAATTACCAGATTAAATTCCTGTATTAAATGATTTTTGTTATTATAAATTTAAAACAAAGACTATTCAGTTTAAATATCTACACACAACTCACCATCCATTATCACATTTATGCCATAGAGACACACTGAAGACAATGGATTGTGTAGAATGTTTGAAAGATATGACTTTGCAGGAACCTTTAGGAACATACTTGTAGTCTGACATGTTGTCATGTTTCTATTACAATAAATTCCAGGCTTAATAAATATCGAGTATTGTAAACATTCCTATAAAGTTACACAGGATCAAGTGTCTTGGTTGTCTGAAATGAAAAATTACTATTTCCACTTTGAAAACATGTAAAACTTGATTATAATATCAAGTATATTTTATCCATTTTGTATTGGTTTATGACATACAGTAAAACCTGTTATAAGTGACCACAATTGTAATGCACAGATCGATTTTATTAAATAAATGCTCTCGTGAGCAATCACCTGCTGAACATGACCGCGATGTCTTTGTAAAATATGCAATTTTACACTGCTATGAACGACCGCATATCAAAAAACAGGGATAAACTCTACCAACCTTTATTTAATCCTTGTAACAATGACAGCTTATACCGTTCTAAAAAAAAATAGGCTGGCTACCAATATCTGAAATTTTGTAGGTATGCTTATAGTGTTTTATATTTTCTGTTGTAAACCAGACTAAAATACATGTAGATTATTCCAGCACTTATCCTGGTTCCTGGCCATGTTGTAGCTACCGCCCATATGTACAAGTAGGACCAAGTTCTATGAACAACCTTATTGCGAGAACAGAGGCAGACACCACGGACCTTTATGTAATCATTTGTAATGACCGCTTGATAAGGATAGATTGTTCTGATAAAAAACAAACATAAAGAAAAAAATGATTTTGGCTACTGGTGACAGATGCTACACGCCTTAAACCAGGCTAATGTACATGTCACAATTTGCCATTGTAGTGCTGAAATGAACGTAGTGGTCGCATATATTGTCTTTAGAGTTAATCCATATTGCCTGGGGGTGAATAAGGGCTTTGTCTATTAAACCAGCCAGAGAGAATCATTTGTTGGATTCACTTGATAGCATTAAAGGCTTGTGATGTTTGTTTTTCCCCTGGTGTTACAGTGATTTCATCCCAGTAACGAAGCTGTTGTCAATTCAAGTTTGTGCGGCCAGGTTACACACTTTGTTTATAGAGTTAATCCCTGCATGTCTTCTTTGAATTAAGCTGTTGGCTTTTGTAAATGATTCTGTTTCTGGATGAGATAACTGTTTCTTTATATTTCATTAATTGTTAGATATGCAATGCACATGTATAGACTTTTCATATTTTCCCAAAGCCCAGTCCAAACTGCCTTTACAGTTGACATTATGACTGAGCACTAACACATTAACATCTAGTGCCTTAACAACAATGGAAGAACCTCCAACTAAAATGAGACAAATTTTAATGCTGGAGAAAATATTTATTGTAAATGAAAGAAGTGAAAAAGAGTAGACCACTCGCAAAATAGTGGTTTAAACATTGGTAAAACAAATTTAGGGTGTTATAAACTAAAGGGAGTATATCAGAAACAATTTCATATGCTAATACATGTTCATGTGATCTTCAACTGTAAATGTGATTTCATGTTTAATTATAGAAGTATATCTTTATTGCTATATAATTTTATTTTCGGATGAATACATACACAATGCTGCCAACTGTCCCGTTTTTTCCGTATTTGTCCCGTATTTTGGACCCGAATACGGGTGTACGTTTTTTTTGCAACAAATACGTTTTTTTAATTAAAAAAAATAATAACAAATTTCCTTGCAATTTTCAGTTTAGAACGGGCACTCAGTTCCATTCTGATAGAAATGTATCGCATGTATATAGGAATACAGTTCTACAATATGATTGGTTCATTCGAAATTGAGGCTACTATGCCTGTCTTTATCCGCCATATTGGATTTCGCAAACAGTTACCGCTACCACTGTGTTTCATCTTTGTAATATTCAACTTCAGATCATGTTGAATAGGAAAGCAGAATATTAAGAATTTTCTCCAGAAAGACAAGAAAACATAACTGAAAGGACAATTGTTCCGTCTTGTTTAGATTTGTCAAATCGTCTAGTAAAGGAGAAGACTTTACGTTTTGCAAATTGTGTAATGTGATTTTGCTATTGGGCATGGAGGCGCACATGAAATACAAAAGCACGAAAAAGCTAATAAACATCAGCTTGCTGCTTCATCATACTCAACTCAGCCTGAACTTGGATGTATATATATACCAGAGAGAACCTTGATGTAATTCGATCGAAATTCGGTTTATTAAATTTCTTTTAGAAATGAACCTTCCTCTTTCAGTTATTAGTGTTGCTGGTGATTTATTTCCCATACGTTTTCCAGACAGTAAAATCGCAAAGGATTACTCCTATGCTAGAATGAAAACAGTTCAGTAACAAAATCACACAGAATTGAGATTATCAATGAAAGTCGGTACATTGGAATCGATAATGATTGGGAACAAAAAAAACAAGGTGTGGAAAAGGCTCCTATAAACAGCCTGTGTCTGAGTGTGTTGCACTCTTGCACCTTCTGAATGGGCACCTGAATGGAACAAGGTGCCCGTTCAGAAGGTGAAAGTGTGCAACACATGCATCTTTGACATTAAATAATTATGTAAGGCACTGTCCTACTTTACTGATGGTTGTATATGTTGTAAGTAGTTACATATGCATCAAAATTTTAAAAATAAGTATTTGGTCCTGAAAATCAGTATTTTTGTCATAAGCAATCAGTATTTTTGTACTTGGGGTTGACAGCTATGCATACAATATTTTAGCAAGAACTATTAATAGTGAATATAATATATGTACAGTGATTGTGGTTATTGTTCTTTAAACTGTTCTAAACCTGGAACTTGGAAACTGGTCTTTTTGTACAAACCTGTTATGCGACCACCTGTCTTGAGACCGTTTTTTGTTGGCAGAAGGGGTGGTCTCTCATAACAGGTTTTACTATAATAACAATATCAAATGCATGTATAATGAATGGCTGTGGTATAATGTGCAATAAAATTTTAAGCTTCATGACCTAATGGATACTGCATAGTATGAAATTCAGAGCTTATAACTGAAATTAAAAATGGTAAAGAAGCTCATTAAATGATTACTTATATTTTACAGGTTTTTTTTAAAGGTTTATGTGACCTTGATCATCCCACAATGCATTTTTAGCCAAATGACAAAATTCTCACAATGTCTCCTCAGATTGAAGGTTCATGCAGTATTACTGATGATACTATAGGCAATATCTGGTACGGAGAGTACAGACTGTAAAAGGATGCAAAGGCACATTTTAATTTAAAATATTATGAATGGAAAGTCTTGAATAACAAGTTAAGGAAATTCTCAAGATTTCCTCAATGTTAAACCTGGACTCCATTAAGGAGAATTTTAAATGTTATGACATTATTTTCAGCCTGTATGGTGAATCTCCGAACGTCAAAATGATTTAATTTCTGTTGCTACAAATTTACATTTTCAGCAAGCTGTCAACATATTCATTGGCTCACTGAAATAAAATCAACCTTAAAGATTAATTTTTATTTTTTACATAGCCATTTGAAACCATATTTTGATAATTAGTTTTGTCATACCATTCCAAATATACATACATATGTAAATTCGAGTATGTGAAGCAAATGTTCTATTACAAATTTATATTTAGAAAGTTTTCTGACATTATAAATAAAACTAATATGATGGCCAAAGGAAAGGGGTAAAAGTATGATGAAATAAATACGACAGCCATAAGGAAAGGGGTAAATATATGGCGTCATTTGTATGGTATATGCAGTGTCAAGATGCATCAAGCTCGAATATGGGTTTGGTCATTTATCTGCAAGTAAGAGAAGGAGAGAGATGTAAGAATAAAGATGTTGTCTAAAATTTAAATAAAAGACAACTATTAAGTAAAAAAATTCTGCAGTGCTTTATTTTGCACACATATGACAGCAGAATGGTGGTATTATGGACAAATTAGTAAAAACTATAAAATGTCAAATGAGTTTTATCTAGAACAGACATTTATGAAATAAACAGATGCAGTACAACTGAAATAAATAAAAGTTGCATGAAATAGCAACATTGTTCCTTTAAAATTGAAAGAGATAGAATACAACTGTCTTATAAACTCTGTGAAACTTGAACACGGACATTTTTGATTACAAGTTAAAAGTGCAAAAATTGAAAGAAAACATTAATAAATACGGGAAGTTTTAAGTGAAATCAGACTAATATCTGGATGTACTGTTTTGTAATTCATTGCCCATATCAGGAATATTATCATCACACAAATAATTATATATTGGTTGTTAGAGGAGCTGGTTGTTTACTGGATACTTTGATTACGCTAGATATAATTATACATCATCAGCATTTACTCGGTGTGCCATTTGCAGCCACAATAACGAAATTAAATTTATATTGCAATTTTTGTTTCAACTGAACATTGAAAATAAAGAAAACATTGAATCTCATATATGCTTACTGGCAAAGTACGAACTTTTGCTTACACAATTAACTTTAAAATTAAATAATCAAATTGTTACATATAAATGAATGATATTTTACATTCCTGAATTAAACTCAAACTCATATTTCATGAAAACTCATTTCTTACTCTTGCGTAGCAACAGAAGCAGTAATCATCAAAATGCAAAACTTTACAGTCAGGCACTCACAGGAAGTATTTATCTGTGTCCATTATTTTGAATTCATTTGTACAAATGATGAGAAAAATGACCATGGAAGTATTTATCTGGTGCATTATTTTGAATTCAATGTACAAATGATGAGAAAATGACCATGGAAGAGGAAACCTGAAAATTCTTGGTTGTTCTTCACAGCAGTATTACTCTGCTAAGTCTATATATACTGTTGTGTGTTTCACGAGTTCACAATTTGTCTAAATTTGGTTGGCAAATGTATTATACCATGCAGATTTGACTCTAGAAACAAATCTGTCGCAGCATATACACATTGACAGTCACATCAAGGATAGATCTCTGGAGTCATGCATATATACATTGACAGGCACATCAAGGATAGATCTCTGGAGTCGTGCATATATACACAAATGGGTAGACATGCACATGTACCATTCAGAGCTTCTCTGAAATGTAAAATCTATCTTAATTTGTTCTGAAAAAACTAAAGAAATGCATGCATATTTTACTATGTGTTCAAATGACAATTTTGCATGCTGGAATTTACACCAAATTGCATACCTATGGAAATTTGTATACTTAGTTACTGAAATGAGGGGGTATGAAGCAAATGTTCAGTTGCAACTTTACATTCAAAAATATTGTTTTCTAAATGAAATAAATAATAAAAGGGTTGTATGGAAGGGAATAAATTCATGTGTAGCTTTTTGTTGTCGTATACAATGCAAATGACAAGATGTATATGATTCTTCAATTTATGTTTGGTCACTCCTGCTGGTTGGGGGGGGGGGGGGAGAGGAATCTTGAGAAAGATATTATAAAAGAAAAAATGACTACTAACCAAAACTGCAACAAAGAAATAAATGTTTTATTTTCAAAAAATGAATTCCATTCCAACATATTTTATTATGCATTTTCATTGTTTGAGAAAATTTCATGGTATTAATTTTACAAAAAAAGAAGCCCAAACATACAAGACGAGATTATCCAGTGAGAACATCCTTAACCTGAACAATTTGATCTATGGGTCAAACTCCTTTTAAAATCAGTCTTAACGTACAAAACATGCTCACTTTTCTTGATTTTGTGCTTTTTGGTGGTGGTGGTGGGGGGGGAAGATTTACACTTCATGTTGGTGTAAAGAGCTCTGTTGTCCAAAAATGGGTAAAACTGATCAATACAAGAAAAACAAAAACCATTTTTTTCCAGTGTGATATGGTAAAAATGCCAAGTGGGAAAAGTTTGCAAATTTATCTTGTATCACATGACAAAGGGCACAATGATCCCAGGCTTTCTATTTTTTTTGTTACAGCCTCAAAAATTCAAAAGTAATGCTGCATATGGATTCAAGTCAATACTGAATATTAAAGCCATCATATATATATATATATATATATATATATATATATATATATATATATATATATATATCATCGTGGCATCAGTTTCATAGTGTTGTGTGTTTCGGAGTGGCCATTTTATCCTGTTGGTATTGGGTAACAACATATTGCTGATGATGCAATTTTCATAAGTTCTGTAGACTAAGTTTTACGCTTTGCTAAAAGTAAAGAAAATGCTTCGAGTCACTCTACATCCTATAAGTATGCCTATTAATGACCAAAAATCATCTAATTGCCTAATTCACTTCCACACCCATTCAGAATTAAGATACTGATTCAGAGTCAGTTTATTGTTATACTTGCAATCGTTGCCATTTCGGGTCTTTTTTCATCTCTACAGCAACCGTCCATGATGCTGTGATAAACTGCTCCGAAACAGATGTATTAAACAAGGTAAGCAAAAGAAAGTACTCATAAATAAACTGTCACAAACTTATGCACTCATGAATAGTTTCAAGTTGTGACTTTCAGTATATTTATAATGATGATTGAAAGTTTAAATGAACTTTTCATACTACTTGCATTCTTTACAAATTATTCAGTGATCGCTTAAGGGCTCCAAATCTGATCCCGCAAGGTTACATACACACACACACACACACACATATATAAACTTCATTGCAGAATTTTGTTGTTGTGTGTATGTAAATACAAAGTCATTTTGACAAGATGATAGACACAACCAATACCAACCTAGTAAATCAATCACCCATCCACCCAAAGAAATCCTAAGCTGCAAATAGTATGGAGTTAAGACAAAGATAGAAAATTTCTAGTTTTAAAAGTTTGTGTAAAATGACATACACTTGAACCAACATTACTTTCCTTTGATAAAAACCACTAATGTCCCCCCAGTTATAGGTCGAAATAATTAAGTTATATCTATACATGTAGCACACAATAATGAGGTCACAGCTATAATACAACACAGCATAAACATTTGATACATGTAAATATCCATATTTCAGATAAACTGCCTACTTTCTGTTCATTTTCAATCCTCATTCTCTATTGCATTATGCATAGGTCAAGAAGTCTTTATTTTAGAACTTGAAGTATCTTATCCTTGTTTTCTTGCACCCAGGCATCAAAAGTCTGAGTCTTCGGGTAGAGCTTCCTGGTCAGTACAACATCCCTGAGATTATCAGCTTTCAGCTGGTAGAAATGGAACATGTTGGCCATTTCGTCAGCCCCGGGGAACGGCAACTTGGCGAAATCCTCGATAGAAATTGGAACATACTGAAATTGTTTGGGTTTCAGATGTTTCGAAAGTGTGGCACATACCTGATCTAAGGTCAGTTTGTCACCAGCTAGATGAAGTTTCTTTCCCTTGTACTTCAATGGATCTTTGAGTATTTCAACAACCCACGGACCTACGTCATTGACCGCCATCATATAGAGAGGTTTGTCGCCCATCGGTAATGATATAACATACTTATTCTCGCCTATCTTCCGTGGCGGGTTAAAGTTAAGAAAGTTTTCATTGTAGAAGGACAAGCGCGTGCTAGTGTACGAGATTCCTATTTGTTCAATGTAATCTTCAATTTTCGCCTTCCCATCGAAATGGTGTACAGGACCAGCGGCCCCTGATCCTTCTGTGTTATCGAGACCGCTGAAGACGAGATGTTTAATCCCAGCAGCTTTGCATGCATCAGCCACGTTTTTTCCTTGTTGTATCTCACGGTTCATATCGAAATGTTCTAAAAAGTTGGTTACCAGGAAACACCCGAAAGCCCCAGACAATACCTTTTTCAGTCCATCTTTATCGTCCGTGTCGCCTTTCACAACTTCCGCTTTAAGTTTCTTGAGTTCCTGGGCCCCATTTCCATCCAGATTTCTTGTCACTGCGCGCACTGCAAATGACTGATTTTGCAGGAGCGCTCTGACAACAGCACCGCCCTGGGCTCCAGTCGCTCCAAAGACAGTTACTATTCTCTTACTGGCCATGTTAGCACTTACTTAGAACTTGCTATGCGATTATGTCTGCCGGGCCATATATCCAGGTCTGTTTGAAATAGATTTACTTGGCGTGGGTGAGCAGCACAGAGGTTGGTCGAGTCTATTTTATAATCACAGCTTTTAGTTACTGATAGAACAAAAATTTATTATAAATTTGTAATCTAATATCTACATTGATTTCATTTACATGTAGATAGTATTTAATATACTGAATCTATTTTTTATGTTTTCAATAAGAAGCAATCTTTTACCCCTGTTTATAAAATTAATCATTCCAACGAACGGCCATTATTTGCTGTTCTAGAATATGACCTCTTGCGTATATTTACTAGTGAGCTGTATACAGTACGAGACCTCACTGCGATTTCAGATGTTTCACAAGTACCTGCATGCATATATATATATATATATATATATATATATATATATATATATATATATATATATATATATATATATAGTATACCATTCCCCGATACTGAAGAAAAAGAAAAAAATGAGAATTAAATTAATTTTGAAAACTAACTTTGTGTTATAGTGCATACAGTTCTCTTACAAAGAAGAATGGGCTAGATGGTCTCTTCGAGCACGAGTGAGAAGTGAGGTTTTCTATCGAAATCCATGCAGCTTGAGACTTTTGATAATGTCTTTATGTATGACAGTATGTCTGATTATTGTACGCTTGCATCTGTCTGTCTGTGTAGATTTGAGGAGGCAAGTCTGTCGTTTATATGGTAACATCAAAACCTGAACTTGTGTGTAAAAGGGAAAGCGTGCTCCACCTGCCATTTCTGCAGTTCTAATTCTCTTCATCTATATTACATTTCCCTTTTTTCTCTCTGCATCTGCATTTTTGCGTACTACCCCCCCCCCCTCTCTCCATAGCATTTGCCTCTTCTTTTCCTCTTTCTGAATTTGTATTTTCATCATTACTTTGTAAACCTGAAGCTTTGTTAATTTCAATTCTGTCTGGTCTTTTAACTTCATTTCTTTAATTTCCTATCAAAACCAGGGACAGACTTACTAATCAAACCTAAGTACTATCATCCAAAAGTTACTTCCCCACCAAATACTGAATAAAAAATATTCTGTAATCTTTTTTTCTTTTACTAACGATGCTTTCGCTTCCTTGGCTGACATAAATTCCATTCGGACATATTTTTTATGATCGTTCATTTATTGAAAAAGAAATCGTATTATGAGTTGTACCTAATAAGCCACATCATACAGAATGAGACTCGAAGGGGAGTATCCTTAAATTGAACAATTTTACCTACAAGTCGTACTCTTTTTAAAGTAAGTTTTAATGTACTAAACTGGTCCCCATTTCTTGAACTCGTGATATTTTTCGTTCTAGCTTCTTTCTGTTGGGAAAGATTTACACGTTATGTTGAGGTAAAGAGATTTGTTGCCAAAATGCAGTTAACGTTGATTAATACAAGAATGACAAAAAACCCACGTTATTTTCGAATGTGATAAACATGGTATAAGTTCCACGTGAACCAAGTCTGAAAAGTAGCTTGTGTACACATGTAGTGTCACGTGACAAAGATTACGATGACACTATCATTTCTTATTTTTGGGGTTTTGTTTGTTTTACCCTCAAAAATTCGAAAGTAATGTTGCATATGAATTCAAGTAAATATTTAATATTAAATCCAAAATTTATATAATAATAACTGAAAATCATCGCTCAAGTTTGATTTGATTTAGATTTGGATTGTGATATTTTTTGTTTATTATTTCTTTATTGGTGGGTGGTGGTGAAAATGAAGTCATTTCGACAAAGCGACAGACACAACCCAGGCCACCAACTAAAATAAACACCACACTACCCTACAAAAAAGAAAATCCCAAGTAGCAAATAGTACCAAGTAAACACAAACACAAAAAAAATTCTAGTTTTACTTGTTAGTGTAAAACGACATACATTCGAACAAACGGAGGTCATTTTCCTTCTCTAAAACCATTAGTGACGTCACAGTTATAGATGAAGATAATGACGTTACATCTACAGTACACAAAATGGGGTCATAACTATATAGATGAAGATAATGAGGTTACATCTACAGTACACAAAATGGGGTCACAACTCTCTCTCTCTCTCTCTCTCTCTCTCTCTCTCTCTCTATATATATATATATATATATATATATATATATATATATATATATATATATATATTTCAGATCTGTAACCCCTAAGCGGTCGCTGTCAGATCTTCATGTAGAGATCTCATTTTAATCGGGTTGTAGTTTTACTTCACTTACACCTATTAAATTCTGATATGACAAATGGCTGATACTTGATGAATTTATTCTTTACACTGATTTCATTCACATAATTGAATCTAACCATATATGCTCATCATAAAGGTCACTAGCAGACGATATTCTGCCCATTTTACCCGGACGATGGGCAACCGGGCAGTTTCTTGTATATGCAACCACTCAAAATGACCATATTGAAAAACTCATTAAGCAAAATCAACTTATAAATTACAAATAAAGATACTAACAGAAAGCCTTATCTGCGTTCTGTTTTATGCATATATGTTTTGTTAAAAGTTTACTGAGATTCAATGAATTTATTTCAACTTACAAACACCACATAAACTCAACGGTATGTTTGCTATCATACCACAAATATGGCTGCTGATGACGTCATTCAGGATAGATCTAAATTTTTTCCTAAACCCTGTGTTTAAAATGAACGCTTCTTATGAACCACTTTTTTTAACAGTGGATCAAGGCATCTTAGCTGTTCTGTAATTTGACATCAGCACATTTCCGCTAATGGGCTGTATTTGTTTATAGTACTAGACCTGACTCAGAAGATGTTTGACAAATACCTGTACAAATAGTATTCGCCAATACCGAAAAAATGGAAGAAACTAGAAAGAAACTAATTTGAAAAACTAACATTGGGTGGAAATGAAAACGTACAAATTAGTGAAGGGGTGTGTGTGTGTGTAGGGTCTTTCTTTCTCCCACAGGATGACTGTAAAATGGTGGTCATATTTTGAAGGGAAATGTAATAGTATGGACTTTTCTGGTCCCCTAACTGAAATGAATGTAGAATTATCACGTGTACGCTTCTCTGATTTATAAATGTAAATATTAAAGACAACTACTGAAATTATTTAAGTGTATGCACGCTATTGGGACAAATGGGATTAACAAAAGGACGCTATTCCTGCATGATTCTGGGGACAACAGGAATTAACATTAAGCCACCAACCAGTATATTTACAATCCAGACATAATACGTGCTTTACTCACAAGGCTAGATACCGTACAAATCAGTGTTATTTACTTTTATTTTTATTATTACTATTATTTGTGGCAGTACTAGTATAATTATTAAATTTTCATGGTGTGTGTGTGTGTGTGTGTGTGTGAGAGAGAGAGAGAGAGAGAGAGAGAGAGAGAGAGAGAGAGAGAGAGAGAGAGAGAGATGGCTGGAAATATAATAGGTTGGTGTTTCACTGCACTGGAAATATTTTCCAACGTGATGAGTCTGTCTGTAACATTGTTTGGTGTGCAAGTTAATTTTTTAATTCTAAATTTTAATTTTAATTGCAATATAAAATGACCATAGTCTTTAATGTTACACAGTCATATTTACTACCTACCGAGATGAAACTTAATTATTACATGAGTAGCTGTTGTATGAGTGTTGTTGTTGTTGTTGCTGTTGTTGTTACTATTATTATTATTATTATTATTATTATTATTCATGATATGTCTGAGAGAGAAACAAGGTTACTCTTTTAATGAGCTTCTGGAGACAACGGTATACCTAATGTTAGAAATCTTCATATTTTCATTATTCAGTTTCTAAACACCAGTTTTATTTTAAAACCTTATGTAATGAACGCTGTATATGATTAGGTGTATCTGCCATGGATCTAACGTATGTCAAATATAGTCATCCTGCATTGTCTCTAATCTTGACTTCTGCAAGCCGGGTGTCCAAAAAATTACAATGTTCCAATTCTTTAAACCATGCACTATAAAGTTGGGTTTTACGCACACAAAGAAAAATTGAAGTAACAGGATTTCAAGTCGAGTTCGGTCGCCTTTTAAAATAAACCAAAATTAGGTAAAAACAAATTATTACATAATTTATTAGATGCTGGCGATATGACATTCTTTTATCAAAACCTCTTCTACATTGAAGTCAACGGAGTGTAAAATATGACGGCCAATACAAGTTAAGTTAGACTGGCCGGACTCGAGACACGGATGAGAGAGAGAGAGAGAGAGAGAGAGAGTATGGTACATAGTCTCCCCCCCCCTTAAATAAAATTTCAATTAAATTTCATGATCATTTTACAAAACTCTAACAGAATATATAATTGATGCATGATTCTTTTGACAGTAGTCAGAATGATGTTCTAAAGTTTCAACGTACTGCCGGTTAGTCGAGTGTGCCGTTAAATATGAATAAATGAAAATTCAAAATGAAAACTAAAAGCCAAATTTGACAAATTAAATTTAAAACTGAGGTGATAGTATATAAGGATGTAACTCTGGTGGTAATAGTAAATACTGCAAATAATACCATTTACACTGGGATTTATCTGATAGTATATAAGGATGTAACTCTGGTGGTAATAGTAAATACTGCAATTAATACCATTTTTACACTGGGATTTATCTGAATTGTATAAGTAGTATTTATAGATGATGATCCTTTCTCAGAGACCCCCCAGCCCCCCAAAACGTTGTATGTTAACATCTTTGTCAGCAGCCTTTGTTAGCTCAAA
>JAECUM010039763.1:0-43205 GCA_016617855.1 Megalonaias nervosa | reverse complement strand
AAAATATATTTTTTTTTTTTTTAAAATTGATAAATTGTATGTCCTTTATTACAATATAATTTTATGTATGACTGTTTGTCTCTTTTATTTTATTATTTTACTGATTCAGGTTTCATTAGAGACTCATATATCTTTTCGATCCTGTCATATATATAAAATTGTTATGATGATGTATATCATTTATGATGTTTTGTAATGACGTAATTTTATTTCAAAATATAAAAACGTCATCCGTTTCCTTCAAAATATTTTGTGCCTGAAGAAGCATACATTAGTAGTGAATGGAATACCCTAAGGACAATGGGGATTAGCATTACGGGCTCCTGTTTTGTACCCTACGGACAAGATTTCTACGGACAAATGGCACACCCAGGGACACTCTACGGACAATGGGAATTTTGTATAGCGACTAGCACACCATGGGTCAGTATGACGTCACGGTACTGGACACTTGCAACAATGTAGCAAGTACCGTGACGTCATGCACCTGTTTCATTTCTATACAAAGTGTTATGCATTCGCGTTCGTGTCAGTGGATAGTATAGTATGTTTTATGCCTTCACGTACGTTTCCATAGATTGATGAACATCAATCTATCCTACCCAAATTATACAACCGACTAAAAAAAATTTTAGGTTAAGAGAATAATGTTTTTGTGAGTTAAACATAAGTTATACAATCGAATAAAAAAAATTTTAGGCAAAGTGATAATAAATATCTTTTCGAGGCATATGAAAGTGGCCCTGAAAAGGGCTTTTGGATTTTTTCTTTGTCTTCTTCTAAGTTCTTCTTTTCCTCCACCAACTTCTTATTTTCTGTCCCACATTTTTTGACCTCTACTTTTTGTCTTCTTGTCTTCTTCTCATTCTTTTCCTCCTCCTCCTTTTTTCCTTCTCCTTCTCTTTCTCCTCCTTCTTACTTTTTTCATTTTCTTCTTCCTTTTCTATCTTTTCATTCCACTCCCTCATTGTCCTTTTGTCTTCTGTATCTTCCTTTTCGTCCTTTTCAATCCTAATCATTTCATTTAATATGTCCTTACTTCTCTTTAAATTATTAATTTCCATGCTTAGTCTTTGGGGACTATAAGCCCCAAACTGCATTCAGACTAGTATCTCCTCCACCATTCCTAACGTGTCCACCACCTCCCGCAATCTAATCATTCTCTTCATGTTGCTCGCCATGTTGTATTCTGTGTAGAATGAATGAGAATGCATAAAACACACCATATTTACTATCCACACCAATGAACGAGAATGCATAAAACACACCATATTTACTATCCACACCAACCGACGCGAATGCATAAAACATACATACCATACTATCCACACCAACGAGCGTGAATGCATAAAACACACCATACCTACTATCCACACCAACGAACGCGAATGCATAAAACATACACACTATATTATCCACACAAACGGACGCGAATGAATAAAACACACCATATATACTATCCACACCAACGGACGAGAATGCATAAACACACACACACACACACACACATACTATCTACACCAACGAACGCGAATGCAAACACACACACACACATCAGTAAATGAGTGAGTGTTTATAGTCACACTACTCTACATTCACACAAATTGGCAAATTGAATAGTCTCTCTTTACTAGAAATCTGGTTAGCACTGAGAAGGGCTGTTTTTTTTTTTAGAACTCCAAATGCACCTGGTTAATAATGACATCTCCCAGGGCGGGCACCACACACGCATCGCCGGCTCCAGTCATTCTTCCAATTAATGCGTATGGTTCCGAGCGCAGACGGGGCTTGAGTGGCCTCATCATCCCAGTTTTCACTTTTAGGGATAGTGAAGACTTGTTCCCTCTGTCTTCTCCTATGGCAGACCCGGGGATGATGAGGTCTCTGTGGCTCCCACTCTTGCCGCTGTCTCTCCAATTCCTCCAATGCTTCCTGCTCCCAATTTTCTGTCTGGAGGACAGCGACTCTTGGTAGAGGTTGTGGCTGACGTTGTTGTTGTTGTGGCTGTGGCTGTGGTTGAGGAGGCGGTACTGGTTGTGCAGGTGTACTTATCATTGGCTTCACCTCACACACAGGTCTCATTATGAGGTGAGGCAGGATCCCTCTTTTCTTTCTCCTCTTCTTTCTTCTTTTTTTTTCCTCCTCTTCTTTCAACCTGGCTTCTTCTGCAACAGCCTCCATAGCCAGCTCATCCAGGAGACGCCTGGCATACTCCAGGTGCATTTAAAGTTCTAAATGCTTAGCAATTCTGCTGCTTATCTTCAGCGCTGATACTTCAACGATGGGTAGCCAGACTGACGAGTGCGCTGCTTTATATCCCTTGAGCACGGACGTGAAGGTAAACATCCCCTGGCACCAAAACTTACTATCACATCAAACGCGCGGACCTAAAAGAAGCACTCACGTTGACTTTTTTTTTACTTACAAACACAGACATGCACGATTTGACTAGACCGAGAAAGTAAGTGCTTATAGACACACTTCTATTTTTTTAAACACACACACACACACACACACACACACACACACACACACACACACACACACACACACACACACACACACACACACACACACACACACACACACAGAAATTTATTTTGGCAATTTGAATTAGTATGTCTTTTCGAGAGTATTGGGGTAGCCCTGAAAAGGGCTGTTTTTTTGTTGACAGGGAGTGATGGCAATCTTTTTTTACTGTCTAAGATTGCGTCCCCGTCTGGCAGCAGGTTTTCCTATACGATACGGCCTGCTTCTGCGGAAAGAGAAGGAGAACTCTTTGGTGTCCACACGGCAGTCGACAAAACCTCTGTCTGGTTCTTGCTGCTGCTGCTGTTGTTGTTGCTGTTCTCTCTGTTTCTGAAGTCTGTACTTCCCTGTCCATTCTTCTTGTTCTTTTTTGATTTCCTCTCTGAAAACCTCTTCTACTAGGTCTTGGGCTATGGCTAACATCCTGACATTCTCTATCTCTTCAGGCTTCGGTATCAGGTTTAGCCTGACACGATGTAAATTGACGTAAGCTTCGTTCAGCTTGGCTAGTCTGGAAGACATCTTCATAGGTTGACGAGTCAACAGTGGATGGCCAGGCTGGAGACCAACCCGCTTTATATGGTTCAAACGCGGACGCGATAGAAAACATCCCTACTAGAGTTGTTTTGTTTGGGTCGGAACGCTATGATAGCGAATGTCATGGTGAGGGATAGAGAGAAAGTCAAAGAGTATATATTCACAGTCTTTATTTGAAAACAAACGACAGACACATTTTTTCAAAACACAACATTTTTTATTCAACCAACAATCAACTGCTAACAATTAACAAGTAACAATAACATCAAACAAATTATTTTTGACAAGGTTGACAACGTTGTGAAATCATGTGAAATTTCTATTGATGGAAGTCATGAAGCCATTGATGTACACTACGTTTCCTAGCTAAAGACAAAAGATAACCATAATGGTCACAAAACCATCGATCTACTTTCTCATCGTTTCTAGAAGAGTTACGATTAAAATAAGTCACTAAATGTTCTAAAGGATATCCAAGACTGCGATGATGAAGAAAATATGCACAATATTGTCCACACACCATGGAATCTGTGCCTTGTAATTTCACATTATTGTATCGTGTCGTCTGGGCATTTCTTCTCATAAAGTCGATGATATCGTCTTCCAAAGGGGGTAATCCATACGAATCAAAATACTCCACACAATCCTCTTGAGGGAAGTTGACGGCAACCCAGTGAGTTCCTGGGAGATGACTGTCGTCCGTGTTGATGACATAAGCTTGATGGTCTTGAGGTTTGCGATGAGGTAGTTCATCTATAGCGCACACGACAGGATTCCAAGAAGCAGTATACGAACTGTTGTTCAATAGGTAATAAAGTTCCCAGGTATCCATTTTTTTTTTTGTTTTGTTGGTTTTTTTCACAGGAAATGATAAGTCATCAATTCAATTCTGACATTTTGTTTGAAAGGCTGTCAAGTAGCCGTTTCTTCGCCTTCTCTCCCAACTCAGGGCTAAGAGAGATTCGATGCGATAGATCTCTAGAGTAGACAATGTTGAGCAGGAATGATCACGCAAGCCTTTATACCACTCATGCAACACTACTTCTTCTGAGATGAGACTCCAAGCGTCGTCCAGATACTCGTCCAAATTTTCTTCTTGACTCATCATCATGCATTTATCGTGTTGAATTTGAC
Source organism: Megalonaias nervosa (assembly GCA_016617855.1). Taxonomy (NCBI): domain Eukaryota; kingdom Metazoa; phylum Mollusca; class Bivalvia; order Unionida; family Unionidae; genus Megalonaias; species Megalonaias nervosa. Next base: position 39,005 of record JAECUM010039763.1, on the reverse strand, counting down.
TGGGATGATCATTTTGACATCCATAACAATCTTTCTTACTCAATTCCGTAATTTTATTCGCCAGGTGTTTGGCGAAACACGACATAAATGTTGTTCTTGTTCTGGCCATCTGGAATTGACAATTACCTCGTCTTCTTTCTCTTGGTTTTGGGGTTCTGTTTTCACGCTATCTTCCCATTCCATTTCCAAAGATTCTCTACCGTTCAATGAGGGATAAGTGTCTTCCATTGTTTCTAATAGTCTAGAATGACTTCTCTCAAACTGTTGATTTCGATGGTATTGTCGAATTCGGCATACAATATGACGTTGACCGTGAGAGCTTCTGCAAACTGAAGTTCCACACGCAGTTGACCAGATTTTATAGGGTGGAAATGTCCCTCGTCGCTGCCTTGGTCTGGAGTGAAATCAAAGGCCCACAAAGTGTAACCTCCTACATAATCTTCGTACGAAATACCGTGACTGGTGTTGGTTCCTAGTTGTCCGGTAGCTTCGTACAGGGACAAGTACAATCTCAAGTAATTCTTCTGGGCAAAGTTAGGTTCGAAGGGTCCGGTACACAAGGTCTTGCCATCGCGACTGACTTCGATCTTGGACACTCTGTAGTGCTTAAACTGGAAAGGATTTTGATCGTGGGATCCGTTGAGGTAACTGTCCTTGGAACAGATGATCTTCGATCTTGGATCGGAGTCCAGCAGCAATGGTGAACGTTTTCACTTCTACACGTCGTACCGGATACTTGGCGGTCGATCTGCTCAATGTGTGACTGATGTCGTTTCCCGCTTTAGGTAACACTTCTACGCGACGCACGTAAAGTCTTGCTTCTTGGATGATGGTTTTGTACTCGTTGGCATGAGCCATCAAATGGAAAGCGACACTGCTGCGATTGAGTCTCAGGCGAATATCTACTCCGTTGAGCAAATACTTGTCTTGCAACCACATGTCCAAATGCAAGCGATCCATCAGTTCTAAACTACGACCTTGCAGGATTTTCCTTCGACGGTTGTTAAAACTCACATTGTGAGGATTATCATCGACTGTCAGGGCTGTGTCGTTAAACGTGTCTTCACCTGCGGTGTCAGGTTTCCATACCACACAAGCATCCAGATGAGTGTTCTTGGCCTCTTTTCCGTACGTCAAGAGATTTTCTAGGTACGCTCGGTAAGTGTAAGTATCCATACTGCTGCTAACCAGTTTGTTATTCAAGTACAAATCCACTTCGCTGAACAAGGAATGCATGAATTGTTGACGGGAGCTACTCTGGCATCGGCTCCCGGATTGGTGTTGTCGGTTTTGATCACTTTGAGATTTAGGTACAAGTAACTGCTATTCAGATCGATGTAATCTTCGGGTTGTCCTTTGATTTCAAACTCGATGGGAGCTGAATCCGTCAAAGAGAAGACGGGATGAAATTCGACCCATTGGGATTCTTGCATAGTCATCATGGTGGGTGGCATGGAAAACAGATCCAGTTCCGACTTGGAACAAGCACAAGACTCTCGGTGCATCATTTTCTTTTTTTAATAATCAAAAACGTCTAACTCTTGGACAGTTTTTCGTTTCTTAGTCTTTCTAGCTCTGGGGGCGTGAAGTCCTCTGAAGGGGTGTTTTCGTCGTCTTTTTCTGACTTGTCCTTGCTGTGGTGTCGGGGAAGCAGGAATGTCTGACTCGGCATTGCCCAGGGCATTTATATGAGTTTCTCGCCGCCCCAAAATGTCTTTACCCTTTTGAAGCAAGACATTTTTGCCTGCTCTCAAGAAAGCTTCTTTGGGGTTTTGTTTGTCAAGGCGTGCAATCCTCGTGTCACCATCGGTTTCAAAACGGGAGCCACCGAACGAAAGGCTAATTTTAGCATATCTCCTAAACCATGTCCTCGCTGTCGAGCGACTCCTTGGTACACAGGATACATGACTGACAAAAGGTTAGAGTAATCGTTTTCGAAAATGGAGTTTCACTGTGACTTTCCCTTTGGTGAATGGAATATTTTGTCCCAGATCTCCTTTTATAGTAATGTTGACAGTGTCGAAATACGACTTACTGACGGGCAAATAGTGAGGATGTACAAATTCGCGGTGAACATGATAGGTGTTTCCACCTTCCTCGTCAGCAGCCGTGGCAGAATCCACTTTGAAAGGAATGATACGCAGTAACGGTACAGAGGTGTGTCCCACCACGTTGTACTCCACCACATCGGAGTACAGAAACATCAAATTCAGTCCTTGGTTCATTTCTACAGGAAATCGAAAATATTTCGCAAAATCCACGTTACGGGTCATGGCTGGTATTTCGTTTCTAATATTGATCATCTTGGGGTCTCCACCCAAAATGTCATACAATTCAGGACAAAATGTAATGGCCAATATTTTGTCTTCTGAAAATTTGATCAGTAGGCGACGAGCTATTTTGTGGTACTCGATCGTGACACTTCTTCTGGCTTTCTCCAAGCCTTTACCAAACATGAAATTGAACCTGTCAGCAATGGCATTCACCAAATGTTGACCACTAAAATAATAGCCCACAGGAATTTTCAACAGATAAGTGGAGCGATTTGTTTTGGGGTCTTGTGTTTTCATAAAGTCAGCTATAGTGGCGCGTTCATCCATGGCTTGTTGCACTTGCGGGTCATGAACTTGTACCGTAAAAGTGTTTTGATTTTCGACGATGTTTTTGATTTGTGTAGGGTGAATCATTTCCACCAAAGCCACTTCCCAATGGGCTTCGTGATCCAATTGGATGGCTTGAGGTAATCTGGCCGAGAAACAGCACAAAGTGTTATTGGGAAACACCTCCATGGAACTGTCACTGGGTAACGTTAGAGAAAACTGGTTATTCATAATTCCAAAGTTCTAGTGCGAGGGATCACTGGAGGTTAGAGGAGTGTCTAAAAGAGGGTGGTTAGGGTGACTGTTGGAAGGGGGACTGACGTTGGATGCAAGATTCCCGTTGTTGTTCCCGTTAGAAGAGTATTTCAGGGACGGATTGGGAAGAAGGTAACCGATGCAACTGCTTAGTAACATGGTCCACAATTGTTTGTCTCCTTGTTGCAAACTCATATTGGCAATGGCAGCACCGATGACACAACACGCCACAAAGATTTGGCAGAAAAGACGATTTGCGTTTTAGGCACACGTTCTCCACACCACATTCACAAGGGTTGCTTTTGTAGATCTTGCAGAGAAGAACTGGGGGAAGGAGTGGTCACTGCAGTAGCTGAGGCTGTGTTGATGGGCATGATGATCACTTCTTTTTATAGTCGACGATATGCGAAGCGTCGATATAAGAGTCAAAACTCGGCGGATATCCTTTCCAATGTACTTTGACTTCTTTGACACGCCGTTTTCCCACTTTACGAGTTCTTCGATCGAGAATGCTTTCTATCTCGTACACGTCGTCTTCTTTTTCGGTCACACGTTGTAACTCGGGCAAGTAAAACGTTCCTTTTAACACTTCACCGTTCATGTCTTCCAATTTATAGACAGGAGGATTACGGCCACGCGCTCGTTTAGTGACACGAAACAATTCGGTGGTCCAGTTGGGTAAGTAACCTTTGTCGAAAGTGCGTTTGGTTTTGCCAATGCGCATCCAATCTCCTGATGCCAACACTCCACCTTTCTTGGGGACAGTCACTGTTGGGGACGTACCACACAGACGCTCGATGACGGTCACTTCGTTGTCAGGAGTCACTTCTTTGGGGGGCACGCCCAATGCTCCGATGGCAAGATTGGTTGTACGATTGGACGAGGTGTGGCAAGACGTCGATGTACTTGAGAGTGTGTTGATGCGTAAAATATTTCCACATGCATTCTTTCAAGGTGCGTTGAAAACGTTCCACGATGCTGGCTTTGGTTTCGGGATTCTCGGTGGTGAAAAAATGTATGTCATGTTTCTTCAATTCTTTGTGGAAATCTTGGTTCAGAAATTCGGTGCCTTTGTCAGTTTGCCATCGAAGAGGGTGACGACCGCTTTGTTTCAACACCAGTTTGAGGGCTCGCACTAACTCACTGCTCGATTTGGAAGTCAATGGCACGACCCAATCAAATTTGGAAAAGACCTCGATGACAAATATTTGTAGCCGCGATTGTAGGTGGCTAAATGAGAGACATCGGCTAAATCAGCTTGCCATTGATGATCGATGCCCTCCACTCGGGTGCGACTTCTGGAAAATTTTCGTCGAATGGGTTTGTGTAAGGTGTACGTGGCTTGTTCTTGTAACCATCGTTGCACATGAGGTAGACGGATACTTTTCAGTCGAGTTTTGGCAACACGATACAATTTCTGAACTCCTCCGTAACCTGCGGAATGGACTGGATCGTAGTAAATGCTGGCTAACACCTTCTCCATTTTTTTAATAAGTGATCGACTCTTCACTGATGCTACTCTGAATGGGACGAGAGGGTGGTTTAGAAACGGCTTTACGTGTCCGATGTGCCACGGGTGTAGACGTTGAAGGTAGTGGTGGTGGTGGTGGTGGTGGTAATGGGATGGCTTTGGTCTTCTTTTCTTTTTTCACTTCTGGTTTCCCTTCTTACTTTTTTATTTCTGTCGAAGGAGGAGTGGACATCATCCTTTTAACCCAAGTCTTAAGTTCTTCTCGTTGGGGTGTAGGGGAAGGGGTCAACAAGGACGCTGCAATCTTAATAGGGATGAGAGCTGCTGACGGTGTTTGAAAGACTTCTCGTGCCTCTTCTTCCTCAGGCATCCGTGGAGTTGCGTCTGTGTTCACCGCTGGGGGTGGTGGTGATGGACTTTTCATCAGAGTCTTAAAATCTTTCAGAGTGGGTAGAGCTGTTTCGTCTAAAGCTTTCTTGCGAAAGAGTTGAAGTCGTTGCAACAATTGACCGTACCGTTGCTATTCTTCCGTTTCTGACAAATCGCTGCGATCCATCAACGATTGCAATTCGTGTTGTAACTGTAACATTTCGGTCAAATGAGGACTGGGAGGTAAATGCGGGGTTCGTTGTTCTTGCCAACGATGGTATTCCATCCATCGTTTGTAAGGCACTAAAGCGAGTTTTCGTCCTTCCATTGGATTTCAAGGATCACGTCTGAGATCTTTTGACTCCAAAGGTCCCTTTCATCTTCTTGGACCTTTTAATCTTCATCCCCCCAAGATGTTTCCCAATGCTCCTTTCAGCAAGGGTCCTCCTATTGTTCCCATTACTCCTTTCAGCAACATGGGCAAAAAGGGCAATATTCCTCCGCGTTGCACCAACATCTTTTTCTTTTGACCAATGGGTATTTTCTTTTGGACCATTTGGCGAAGAACGTGTCGATGTTTGCCAAAGCATTCTTTCTGGTGTTTAGACAAAGGTATTGTGCCTTTCAAGACATTCAGACAACATTCGCACACGGTATCGATGACGTCTTTGGAGGTAGTTTGAATGAGTTGTTTTCGCGTGGGTGTAGGACCTTTGGACAGGACGGACAGCATGTCCCAATGTTTGGCTAAACGAACTGGCAGTCCTTTCCTTTCCTTTCCTTTGGGGGTTGAAGGTGAATGTCTTTTGGGGGTGACATCTGTTTGGCTAAGCGCTTTTTAGGATGCCGTGACTGTCTTTTTCGTTTTCCTTTTCCTTCTTGGAGGGGACATCTTTGGGCGTTCAGCAGTACAAAAACACTGATCCGTATTGTTTGCCTCAGGTCTTTTTTATACTGGAATGCGTCGCCACTGATTGTCTTTACGTCATATCAACTTCATGACAGGCAACACACGTCGTGGAGGAGTTCGCAACGGACTAAATCGGGACAGTTCTTTCTTGGACAAATCCAGTAAACTCTGTAACACACCCGTTCTCTCTTGGACTTTGATTTTGGGGGCAGGTACTTTGTGAGCAGCGGCCACTGCCGCTAAAGAGGAAGAGGGTGTCACCGCTGGAGGAGAAGTTTTTGGAGACGCTCTCTTGCGGGTAGAAGCTGTTTTCTGTGGACTTTTCTTTTTCTTTTTCTTAGGTTGTGATCTGGTCTTGTCCTCGCCAGGAATGCCTTCCACAAAGACGATGGAATCGCCTTGACTTTCTCGCAGAAGGCTGTACGCCGATTGCCACCCTTTGTAACACCACACGATTCGTTGAGGTGGACGATCGATCAAATGATGTTTATGTTCGATCAAACGTTTGACAAATTCGGTTTTGCCGGAACCGCTAGGTCCAGCAATGAGCATGTTAAAGGGAAGGCGAAGATACAAGGCCTCCCAACTAGTCCGATCTACGTGTTCGTCAATGACTTTGACAGTGGAGGAAGAGGGAGCAGAGACAGTAGTAGTGTAAGAAATGTCACTTTTGACACGAAGACAGACAAGACAAGAGTTTTTATACTTTTTTCAGGACACGTTTATTGTCATCTTTAATTGTGAACAACACGAAAGACAAAAATACATAAAAGCCAAACGGTTAAGTACATGAATAAAAGACACATGAAAACGCTCATAGTGGAATATAAACAAGTCTCTGTACAACATTTGTGGTGATCAACAGGTGAAATCGTAGGGGTAGTGTGTAATGTTCTTAGAGTCTCTTCATTCCTTGGCACAGTCACACAAGAGTCCTCCCAGAATGGCCTTTCGGAGATGTCGATAACGGTCCTGTCCTGAAGAGAGTTGTTTTTCCTTGGTCACGACTTCTTCTTCTTCTTCTTCTTCTGGCACTGTCACTAACACTGGTTTAAAAGCTACTTTTTTCACTGAACGTTTTAATTCTTTAGGATTACAAATCTTGGGCATAGTGTGCCACTTCTTTTGTCCAAGCCTCAAAACCCCAACTTTTCCAGTCACGTACATCTTTCCAGTGAGGGTGTAAGTCACAAGCTACACACACGTCGTCGTACACATCTTCAGTGCCTAAAAGTTGACGAATCTTGTTTTCCTGTAGAGGTTGAGAAGTATCAAGATGAAAGCGCAAAGCTTTGAGCAGAATGAGTCTCTCGTGTACATTTAAAGGGACCACTTTCATGCTTTTTGGAGTGGTTTATACTGTTCGTAAAGAGTCCACAAGGAATCGGCTGGTAAACGAAATCCCAGAAAGCAAGTCACTAAGACACACACTACACAGCGACCCCAATTCAATGGACACAGTTCTCGTAATAGGCGATCGTAATCCTATACCGTTTGAATAGTGTCATTGATTTCCTTCCACGGAATCTGTTGTATCACGAATGATAAAGGTCGTGGCATGGTAGTCCGTTTTTATACCCTCTTTGGTGTAAGGTAATAAGTGTACTTTTTAAACAGCCTCGATTTGATTTTAGTACCGTACCAAAAAAAGTTTAGTCACTAACTCACACACCACACGTCGCACAGAAGTTTCCTCTTGAACTAGAAAGAATTGTTCTTGTAAAGATTGGCTGTAATCCTCTAACTCGTCCGTTGGAATTCGGTGTATTAGGATCACCTTGTAAGTTGAATGAGTGGAATCCAAAAATTTATGAATTTGACGCGATTCATCAATGTCTGACCACTGGAACACTTTCATCAGAATCAGTCCTCTTATAGCATTTAGGTACCAGTGGTTCAAACATCGGTGACGTAACGGATGCAATGGTTCTTTGCGTTTCACTTGCATTTTGACCAACTCGCGGTAAGTGCGTTCTCTCAACTCCACAGGCAAACCACGAATGTTCTCTTGTAAAGTATCCATGACTATATCAGTCAAACACTTCTCCTAGAGCGAAAGTAATGGACAAAGTGAGTAATTTCTGGCCACTGCCATTCCAGGAAACGCTCAAGAATGTCATTAAAATCTTGTAATGTAAATGGTCTAAAGCGGAATATTAGGAAGACTGCACCCTTGATCCAGAGAAATCTGACTTGTTTGTTGACTTTTGTCAATATCCTCTTGTGAATTTTTTCTCGACATAAAAGTTCTACAGTCACCCACTGAGATTTGGCTCTGGCAAGTCCCAGCCAAATGTCCTTGTAGATCTTCTCTTGCAATTCGTTTGGTAATGTTTGAAGATTATTTTTTAGATGGGGTTTAAATACTTGTCTAGGGTTTTCCAACGTTTGACTCCTAGCCACGTAGCTGGTTTCTTACACGACATGGTATGCCCACTTCAATGACGAGGTCTGACAAGTGACAATCTGGAGACCATCGAGCATGTTCCAGGTAAGCGCAATCTTTCTTCTCCTACTCGTGAAGTGACACACCACAACTGAAGCACTTGACTTTATCCCCTTCGCCCAAGTAGATAAATCCGGCTCTAGCTAATTCTTCGGGGGTAGGTCCTCCCAGATATTTTGGCCATTTTCCTCGGAAGGTTTGGACGACTTTCAAAGTCGCAGTATTCAGGCAAATGCACAGGGAACGAATATTCGTTTTTCACAGGTTGATTTCGATGAGGGTACGGTGAAATATGCAGGAGTGTGCTCAGTTTTGCATGACATCCGTAGGGTGGTAGTCGCATGGCTTCATAATGATGACATCCACCATGAAAACCAGTAAAGTAAAAAGGAGTACGATAACGAGTGGCATCGCTTTCGCATCCGTCAGGTTTGACACGCACAGCATCACTTTCCATGGTAGGTATGGTAGTAGTAGTTATAGCAAAGTTCCCATGATGTGGTACTGAATCGCTAAGGTCACAGCGTACGGCATCCCTGCCATCGCAAGGCACAACATCGCACATCGAGTTTGCTCTTGCTTGATACTTGCTGTTTGAAAGGATTCATCTTTCTCGCTTGGCAATGGAAGTCACAATGAACTATCGGTCTTGAACGTTGTCCTTTTTGATATGCTGGCCAATATCGTCGTGACCGTAAGGTAAAATGAAGTGGTTGGGAAGCCGAACTCGCTTCTGGTACACGATTTGATAGACTTTTTCCAAGGGTTGGCTAACGATTTGATGTGTGGGTAAACGTACAATCTTGTGCGGTTCGTGAGTGGTCACTTTAAAATTTCCATCCTGTCCAGACTGCAAGGCTTCTTTCAAGACGCCAAAGTTCACCAGTCGACTGGTGCGATAATTGAGAGTCAATCCTTTCACTTTACACTCCGTGTGCACTTCTACTTGATGGTCACGGTATTCGTAGCCGTAATTTTTGGGACCACCACTTGCAAAGCTTAGAATCTTGTCTTCGGGATGCTCGTCCGTCCAGGCTCCTAAACGGTCTCCTTCGATGACAAAGTGAGGTTGACCCAGACGATCAATGTAGATGCAACTGTCCGTGTCAAAATACAGTACACGATCTCCTAACAGTTCTAAAGCTTCGTACAGTTTTAAGCGAGCATGGGCTGTCACGTAAGCCGCAATGATGACATTTCCAAATTCGTCGGCTTCTACAAAGTCCAGTTCTTCTTCGTAATTGACCAAGATCAAGTCCTCACGAAGGACGTTCACGTGCTTCATGTATTTGGTTTTATCGTGAATCATCTGAAAGTAGCGGGAAGGTTCTGTCAAATACTCCGTCTTGGGTAAACACGGTCGTTGTGCCATTTTGCCCCACAAACAATTTAACATCACTTTGGCAAACGATCGCCTTCCTTCGTTTGTCTCCACGTGGTCTAAAGTGATGCCTTCCTGCTTCCAGTATTTCTCTTTGAATTTCTTTTGGCCTTTGGGAGTGTGGCACCAGGAAGGATAGCCGCTAGCTTCTTGTTTCAGTTTCAAAAAGGCATTCACGTAGTCTGCAAAAATGCCTTTTTGAGTCTCGTCGCCCTTGTGGTATTTTTCTGTCTTGGGAAAGTGGTAAATTTCGTACACTTCTAACAGTAGGTATCCCAGGTCCAGAGCTTTGAACAATTCCACGCTGACCCACGTTCCCGTTAAGGCACGTTCTTCCTGGCTGCGCTGACAAGGTCGGTCTTGGTTGCACGTTTCGGCACAAGTACGGCACAAAGGAAACATCAGTTTTCCTTGGCAATGGTGAGGTAAAATGGGATGGTACAAGTTCGTGGGAGGCAAGATTTTGCACTTGATCAATCCTTCGTATTGTCGAATGTTTTCCATGTCGATGTGTTCCGTCAGCAATTATGGGTGCCCTGCGGGAAAGTGACAGTATTTGCACACGTACGGATACAGCGAACACACATCCAAGTATTTGATTTCTTCTCCTTTCTCCTCGTCGGCTTGGTATAGCAAATAGGTGGCATTCGTCCGTCCTCCGTACAAACTGTCCCGTGGGTTCAGTGGGTCCACCAGTTTGTAACTTTCCACGATGCGCTTAAACTCGGGATCGGTTTTTGAAACGGTGATCGTACTCGTGTTCCCACATTTCTACCACTTGGTATCCTTGCTCTTCTAACTTCAGTCGCTGCTGACAAGTGGCCTGGTACAAGTCTTCCATGGTTCGTTGTAAAAACTGACTTGTCGTGTTACATTGAGGGTAGCAGATGGGACATCCGTGAAATAAGCACCCGTTAAACTCGTACACGATCTTGGGGTTTTCTAAGTCCCAGCCATCCACCGAATACCTTCCGATGGTCTTTTCGCCTCCTCCGTTGCGAGCATGTTGGATCCATTTGTCTTCCTTGTCGCACAAGTAATGTAGCCAGCGTAGGGCTTTGACCGAGTGTTGACGTTTGACAAAATTGGTCGTTTGAAGACTGATGACAGCTAGGGTGTTTTCGGGCATGAATCATTGACGGTACACTAAGGAACACGCTTTGTCAATAGTGCAAGCTTCTTTCAAAGGGTCGATCCCTCCGTGTTCCATGAACAGTTCTCGAAATTTTCCACAGCAACGTCGTAAAATGTCCACGTCGGAACGACAATATTTTAACATTTCTTCCTGAAAGTCGAAGGGGTCCGAGGCGTGAGTCTGGTACCATGCGTAGAAAGCTTCTCGTTGTTCGGTACGCATGTTTTCGGGGTCGTAGTAGTGAGCCTCAAGTAAATGGGGTAGAACGGCGTGTTGATTGGCTTCGGTATTGAAAAAGTGTGGAAAATAGCCTTTGGCCATTTCTGTCATTCCAAACGTTTTAGGCATGCGACTCAATGGCATGGCCAAGTAACTCATCGAATCTTTAAACAGCACTTGTCCCACTTGCATGGAAATGAGTTTGGCTCCGTTCAAAGTCACTTTAGGACGTTCGGTACATTGTTCAGTATAGTATCTGAGAAGAAATTGCCCATCGTATCCCGAGAAATTGTGAGCCATCACCGTGGCATAGCGATGACAATCTCCATAACGTTCGATGTCCTCTTGGCTCCACGTTTCGTCGATAGGGTCTAAGATCCATTGGGCAAAATCGGTCAGCGTGTTCGGTCTCCGAAAGATTTTTGCACGTCCTCCAGGAATCTTCCTGCAGTGAGGGCAATGACTACAGATAGGCTCTTGGATGCACTTCTCGCACGCTCGATGAGCCACGCAGAAATTAGTAATTTGAATGCCAGTCTCTTGCATGCATTCGAAATCGAAAAAAATGAAATTGTCTTTCTTCTGGTCATTATCTTCTTCTTCTTCGTGTTTGGAATGGTATTTTTGAATGTAGCATTGGTGTTCCAAGTCCACGATTTGGTGACAAATGTGACATCGTTTCTTTCCTGAACAGACGTGTGCCTTGGCACTGTTGGTACGTATGCCTTGTCCACAAGTAGGGCACAATCTCAGGAGCTGTCAAGCACTTTTCTGCTGTGAACCTTGCGTCTTCAGATGTTGTTGGTAACAGGTTGAACTGACAAACGTGCGCTGACAAGCAGAGCAATGCATTCGTTCTTGTCCTTGGTCCAGACAGGGCTTAGAGGCTAAACATGCCTCACCTTTCTATCGCAATGCTTGTGTTGCTCTCGATTGTTATAGCCATAGTCACATTTCTCACAGTAATAACCGTACCCCAGGAAACCAGTGATACTGGTAATGGCATCAAAATGTTCATCGTGATTTGGTAGAAATCACTAGGGGTGGTATCTCAGGTGTAGTAACCGGGTTGCCTTGTTTGGCTCGGGAAGGTCTTTTTCTCTTGGGCCGTAATAAAGAAGTCTGATACATTTGTTTCAGACTCCTTAACTCTGCCAAAATGTCCAAGAGTACCATTACCGTTTGACTTTCACTGTTCTCCTTCTCTCCTAGACCTTGTTTCTTCTCTGCTTCTTCTTCTTGTCGTTTCCTTCTTGCCTCTGCTTCTTCTCGCTGACACCGATTTTAAAAATACCATTTTTTTAAAAACTTTCATTTACCAATCAGAAGTACTGGAAATTCAACTGCTAATACGAATGGGACGATGCCCTTAGTTGTGAAGTGTTACAAATGCAATTAAAAAAATAAGGTGATAGAGGAAATATATAGACGAAAATAGTAGACATGTTAAAGGTGTGTAAAATTAACAGATTTAAAATAGTTTTACACTGAAAGAAATAAAATATTGGAGAGGGAACACAACACAACATTTCATATCAATGTGGACAAAGAGTAAATAAAGATCAAAGGTATTTTCAAAGGAAAGCAAGAATTTCGCAATAATATTTTAAATTTAAACATTTAACTTAATTAGGAATATTCATACACGTTATACAGATTATGCATACCCTAACAACCGGTAGAGCACGGCTACAGTATTGTCCGAATGTAATAGACTCATGGCCTTGAGTAATCGAGAGAGGAACTACTTTAAGTGGTCGGGCTCAAGGGACACAGAGTGTGATACGAAATTTTGGGATAATCATCTAAACCGGGCAGTGTGGATGTTAACAGCAGATTGTAAGACTTACTACTGGAATTAAACTGACAAGCATGTAAAAGAATTAGTCAAAATATCATACAAAATGGATACTAATATTCAGATGCAAAATCTGCTGTCGAATGTAAAATTCCTTTATCTGTTGATGCGCTCATATTAAAAAAGTCCCACTAGCATAGATATGAAACAACTTAATTTGGTCTACAAGAACTTTAAAATTCCATCACATCTTGACTGGAGTTACGTCAAGGGAAAATTAATATTTGATTGATAACAAGTAAGAACATAAAATTGTACATCGAGAGTTTGGGAAGCCTACACGTGGTTGTGTAAGCTGCTAAACAATGCATTATCAATGATAATTTTTCAAAGATGGGATTAGCAACCGGTAATGCACAAAATACTAGTACTGACGCTATACAGTTTACTTTGTTGGTAAAAACGTTAGAATACCATTAGACCTTCATCTTCTAATAGACCATTGTACACTGTATGCTTGGACTCTTCCATGATATTCCCAGTATACCGATTCATCGCGGTATTTTTTCCTTTGGTAGCTACCACGATACTTTTTCACTTCCAACACTTCGGTAGTTACCTTAAGTATGGAATGTACGGAAAATCCCGAGTAAACTTGTTACGATTTTAATGATATTAACAGTATCATTTTATGTTGCACGATCCAGTAATTCCAAATATTATTTTTTCCAGAATAGTTGTATTTGTCACAAATTAATTTTGAATATAGCAATGCAATATATATATATATATATATATATATATATATATATATATATATATATATATATATATATATATATATATATACTATATATATCATCATCATCATCATCATCATTTAATCACAAAAGATAGATGATGCCCATATGGGATTTTATGGATTACATTCGGATACAATTTTGAAACAATTCATATTTTTTGTCATTTACTAGCGTGCTTTAATGTTTTAAGTACATGAGTAGTTGTATTTGGCAAATGTGGGTCAAATTATAATCATATAGGCACCCAAAGGTTAACGTGCAGGGCCATATGGAAAATCCTAGATTTAACGTGGGAATAGTATTATGGGGCTAAACGTGGTTGTATGGTCAAAAGTGCTTATAGGATCAAAAGTCTTTATGGCGTCAAAAGTTGTTATAGGATAAAACTTTTTATAAACAATCCAAAACACCACATATACTGTCCAAACGCACACGCCCTACAATTCATCACCCGCGTTTCAATTATTATCCAAAAACGCAATACTACAATCCAACTTTTGATTACTGTCCAGACTCACAAACAAACCATCCAACGGATTGGGTAGGAAGTGTTGATACACATACTTTCACACAAACATACAAACATACTATCACACAGAAGAGAGAAAGGGTAAAGGGGTTTTTAAGTTCGGGCACCTCAGGGTGCACATTGTTATCCCTATTTCTTCCAGGATGTCTTGGTTGGGACCAGGAGCCTAAAACTCGGCTCGTTGGGCTCCTTCTCCAAGTTTTCTTTCTCGTCTGGCATCCGGTATGAATAACCTATAAGGTGGAATTTATCCCTTTCTTCTCCTGTTCCTTATTCCATCCTCCTTTCCTCTGCTCACGCGTGAGTATTCTGGGTTTTGTCTTCTATGAGACGGTCACGTCTCACCATAGGCTTTACCACAACATAGAGTATTTTTTTTTTTTTTTTTTTTTTTTTTAGAGAAAACGAGAAATTCAGACTTGAAACATTCGCAAATATCTCGGTGCGTCATTTTTCTTCCTTTTACAGTCTATAGTCAAATACATCAAATTCTCTGATAATTCCTGTTCGTGTATTTTCTATATTCTTTTTCTGACTGTGTTCATGAAATCTGCAGCTGTTTCTACGTCTCTTTCCGACTCTTCCTTACTGTGGCGTAGAAGAAGTAATGCCTTGTTCAGAAGCGTGAAGCAAATTTATATGAACGTCTCAGCGACCCAAGCGGTCTTTTCGAGTTGTAGCATGACATTTGCTCTCGTGAAGGCTTCTTTTGGACTTTGTCAATCAGTACATTTTGAAAAAATTCTTTTCCTGGCGTCAAGCAGCATATTATAAAGCACTTAATTCTCGAGTTGCTATTGATTTTAAGATAGGAAGAGAATATGAACACAGTCCGAATTTCTCATCCTCTTTTTTTAAAAAAATAGAATGCTCTGTGTATGTAGAGCTGGTTTTCGCATATCTCCTAAACCATGTCCTCGTTTACGAGCGAATCCTTGGTACACAAGATACATCTGTTTTGACAATTCACTAGAGAATCGTTTTCAAAATGTATTTTCGTGACGTCTTTTTCTTTCGAGAATAGAATACTTTGTCCCAAATCTCCGTTTATATAAATGTTGACGCTGTAAAATAAATTTACTGACAGGAATATAACAAGGATTTTCGAATTCACGGTGAATGTGATACTTTTTTCCAGCGTCATCGTGTGAAGCGAAGGTACATCAAATAGCTGCAATCGTATTGACTATTGAGCAGTAAAATAATACCAAAAATGAATTTTCATGAAACAGGAAGTCAGTTGAGGATTGGCAAGTGATGGTGTTTCGGATTCGTAAATGAGAGGATCATTTTTGTCAAGCTGTTCTTGAATTTGTTCATTCAGGATATCGATGAAAATGTTTCGAACTTTCTTGATATTCAGGGCTTGTGTAGGATAAAAGATTTCTACCACAGTTGTTTCTCAGTGAGCAACCCAATCGTAAGACTTGAGGTAATTTGGCCGTGAAGCAACATAAGGTATTGTTGGAAAACGCACCCACAGAATTGTAACTCAGTGAAATTAAGTAAAGTTGGCTATTCATAGTTCAGTGGTTTTGGTTTCCGATGAGTCTCTCGATGTCAAAGGAGTTTGATTTTCCAAATCTTCCAAAGAAGGTTGCTGGTGTTTTGACTGGTAGAATGGTGATTCTGATTCAAAGGAGAATGTTCCAAAGACAACGTAAGTTTCTCTTTCTCTTGAATATTTTAGTATGGGTAAGATACTTCACACACACAGACACACACACACGCACACCCTTTGAAATATATGGCAAAATGATTTAAGTTTGGCATGATTTGGCAATCATTGAGTAGTATCCCGGGTTTGCCTGAAAAGGACCGTTGGACGTTCCTTTTATAAGCACAACAATATATGGACTTGACATCATCAACTTTAACTGTCTCAGTTCATTTCCACGACGAAGTCCTACTCCTCCTCATTTACTGCTTTGGTAGTGATAGTAGTATCTGCTGCTGCTGACATCTCAATAGTGATGGAATGTTTAGCAGTCTTGGCAGGTGAAGATCTCATTCTCTTGCGTTTAACCCAAATATGTCTGATTCATTTGTCTCAGATACTTTAACCCAGCAAAAATGTCTTGTAGCACACAATTTTGTTTTCACTCCCTTCCTTCTGTCATTCACCTGTTCTCAAGACAACTCAAGCAAGATACGGGCAAGTGTAGAATCATCAACTATTGCTTCAAACATGCTCTGTAACCCCGACTACCCCATGCATGTTAAGGCATCGTGGGTTATTACAAGGATCACAGACGATAAGGAAAAGTCTTGTGGGGAGAGGCTAGGATGTCGGAGGCTGTTCCAACTCTACAGACACGCCACGAGAGGAAGTTTGAGAAAAAGACAAATGAAGCGATGCCACTTGTGCTAACAAAACTAGGCTAACAATCACAAACTTTTTCATAGTATGCTTGGATGTAAGGTCACAGTAGTGTGCATATGAACACTTCATACCCTTTTGTGTGACAGTATGTTTGTGTGAAAGTGTGTGTCTATTTGATCGGCCTTCTTTTGCATCCTACCCTCTCTTCTGTGATAGTATGCTTGTATGTTTGTGTAAAAGTATGTATATCAACACTTCCTCGCCTTTTCGTTGGATGGTAGCGGTGATTCTTTGGATGGTAATCAAAAGAGGGTGCTGGATTATATGGTTGAGTGTTTGGATATTAATGAGAAAGCGGGTGATGGATTATATGGCGTGTGTGTTTGAGTCGTGTATATGGTGTTTTGGATTGAGGATAACATTACCATCCCCGATTGATCCTTTAAACACTTTTGACCCCATAACACCTTTCCCATGTTAAATATGTGGACCGTTTTAATATAGGATTTCTGTATGATCATCAAGTTCCCCCACTCCGCATGTTCACCTATGGGAGCTTATATGATTATCATTTGTCCCGCAATCATCCTAAGATTTGTGTTGTTGTCTGTTTGAAATTTACGTCATTTCTCACGTCCACTAATTATTGAATCGTTTGCTGAAGTGCGCTTTATGCTAACTCTTGCCCTGGTGTTGTCATCCTACTGTTCCTTGCTTATTATATCAATAGTGTAGCTAATAAATTGTAGGCTTCACTGTCAACACTTCCTATTTATGTCCACAAGCTTTCTTGTGTGTGTGTGTGTGTGTGTGTGTGTGTGTGTGTGTGTGTGTGTGTGATTTGGATTTTTAAAGTAGCCTTAATAATTTTTCAGTCATATCGCTACGATGTCTGCAGTGTGGCAGTTTATAATGATGTATTGCACTGGGGCATCATGCCGCAGACATGTAGCATCAGGTCCCACCCAGTCACGTTATCCTGACACAAGGCCGACCAGTCCTAACACTAACCTCTTAATACTGAGCGCCAAGCGAGGCAGCTGCTAGTACCATTTTTATAAGTCTTTGGTATGATTCGGCCTGGGTTCGAACCCGCGACCTCCCGCATTCGAGGAGGACGCTCTAAACACTTATGCCAGCACAATGGATTTCATGGGTTAACAGCTATAAGGTAAACTTTACCATCCCATTTTAGGTTACAACTTATACAGCAATTAAGGTACACATAGCAAATGCATCTACTTTAAGGGACTGATAATTTAATATTTGAGAAGGAATGCGATTTTCTTTCGAGCTAGAATATTTTATTCACGTTTATCGCAGGATAATTAAAGTTTTTCTTTCAAATAATTCAATGCATAGAAAATGGTGCTACTTTGCTATAAATCAGGTCAAGATATTTTTCCAGCTATTGACATATTTTTTTTTTAAAGTGTCCGGTCCCTGCCCCATAATGTTAAATTGTTAGCCCCTGATACAGTGTTATGAACTACAAAATGCTTCCTGGTTCCCGGCTGTTTTGGGGGGACTTCCGATTTAATATTGCACTTGCAAGATCGATTGACCTGAAAGAGGGTGATAACCAAGAGTAAGAGCTAGAAAAGATTTGTTTACGGTGCCAATCAATTGCACATTGGGTTAATAGAACATCGCATAAATGTATCTTTATCTTTGCTACATTATATATGTGGCTTACAACATTTCAGTTTATTGTGAGGCTGCATTTATTCTGCATGTTGTGGACGATTGCAGTCTACGTACTGTAAAACAGGGCACGCTAGAATATAAAACACAAGCAACGGTTTGTGAGAGGCGACAATCTTGGCTGCATGGTAAACAAAACATGTGGGTGATTTAGGAAACTTGTACCTGTTGCTAAACAGTACAAACGGTCTATAAAAATAAAACATACAGAGTGATATATACGAGGAGAGGAAACTTTCAAATAGTATGGATGCTCAGCAAATAAACCAAAAATGATTGATTGCTCAATTACACCCCACCCCTCCGCCTCGGATGCAGGAGGTCGTGGGTTCGAACCCCGGCCGAGTCATACCAAAGGCTTTCAAAAAAATGGTACTAACAGCTGCCTCGCTTGGCGCTCAGCATTAAGAGGTTAGTGTTAGGACTGGTTGGCCTGGTGTCAGGATAACGTGACTGGGTGGGACCTGATGCTACATGTCTGCGGCATGATGCTCCAGTGCAATACGAAGGTCTAAATGATGGAAAAGCATTGTGGTGCACTGGTCTCATGTGTGAATTTTATCAAGTACCGTGCGAAACTCAGTCCTAATTGAAAGCAAATTACTGTCGCGTAGGAAAACGATCTATAATGTGGCCTCTCCCTGGGATGGTAAATGTTTAATTTCCTGAGTGCAACCCCCAGGCTTGGGTTCTAAAGTGGGCATTTTGCTAAAATCTTTGACAAAGGTTACTTACAGCTTTTTCACATATATTTAATGTTTGATGAGTAGGAAAAATATCGTAGATTTGCTACGTAAATCAGCGATGAAAACTTCTTTATTTGATGAACCTATCTCATAGCAAACATATCAAAAGGTTCCGCTTTTACGTTACTTGAGCTGAGTCTATAGGCAAAATATAATCTGAATTATCACAAAAAAGCCAGAGATTCCTTCAAAAGAAATGTAAACGAGTACAGATTTTATGGTGTTAACAATCAAGATTTGCAAACGCTCCCGCCCAAAATACTTACACTTATAAGGTCTTTGGTTTGACAGACATTAAAAAGCATTACATTGCATCAAATCAAACTGAGAATGAATATGAAATTTCTGTAGATGTTTAAGAATTAATGGAATACAAATACATGGGTCCAGTTTAGTTGACAGAAAATAGAGGGAATAGACATGTTGACAAGTTTTCTTTTCATTGAATTAAAAATTATCATTATGCTCGCATCAACGATTTCTACAAATTTGTTTAATCGCGAGTAAGCAAACATCACAGGCAGAGTTTTTTTCCTGCAAAATAATGTTTGAAAAATTTTAAGTTCAGTAGAAACACTATTAGGTTGAAAAGGCTATGTGACAGTGTAGGCAACTTGATAGACATTGTGTCTGATTAATTGCCAAGTCTACATCTATCATCATCAGTTTAAAATTCTATATGTCTTTTACAGTAATTTTAAAAGAGCACTGGTAAACAGAGAGGAAGCAAATGTTATCAACATCATGCTAATCCTGGACGGGCGTTAGTGTCGTCTCTTCAAACGATGACAAGGCCAAGTAAAAACAGCTACATCAGAGTTTTGATTGTACCTCAAGTCAATTCATAAACATAGGACAAGTTTACAAAAGTACTAACTGCAGTGACGCGAACAGGAAAATGCGAGAAAAATGGTATTCACAAATGAAGATGACAAACATTTAACTAAACAAATACAAGCTATATTTGTGAAGGAGAGCTGTGTAAAGACAAAGTTAGAGATCATGGTCCCTTGAATGCTATTGTACGATGTTTCTGCTCATAGGGACTGCAATTCGAATTTTAGATTCTCAACAGGTATCCCATTATTTATTCACAACTTTTCCAGTTATGATAGTCAGCTGTTCGTCAATATGCTTGTAGAAACGATCCTGGCAATAATGTAAAAATACCAAATAATGATGAATGTATATTTTAGTCACGAAGAATTTAGAAGTGATTTGGTTAATCAAAATGGAAAGCAAATAACGCTGAAATAAACTAGATTCGTAGATAACGTTGAATCTGTGGAGCAGCCATTAGAACAATTGGCTATAAATTTAAAACGATGGCGAGTTTGTTGAAACAAGCATACATCTCGAAATAATGAAATGTACATAGTTGAAAAAGGTCGAATACAAAAACAAATACCAGTATAGGTTCGATAAAACATATAAGTCACACGAAAAGCTTTTATTACATTCTAAGTAAAATGACGATAATTAACCAGTATGTACAGCCTTCAAACATTAAGTTACCTATGGGACTGTTAAGTGAGGAAAGATACAATAATGCTATGTGTAATCTTCGACGAGTTCAGAGATATATGTAAGAAACACTACAAACATGACCAGCACATTATTACAGTGCGGCAGAACTAGCGCATGATGCCAGTTTGCAAGACTACGGACTGTTCCTCATGACTGAAAATGGAAACATAGATGGTATTAGCATAATTCCACATAGTCATCCAAAACTAAATAACTAATGCTATACAGTCCAAGAGGAAAATATGAAATGTGATTGATGCTTATAAAGGTCGCAATGTATCATGTGCCCATACACAAATGACATCTGTGGTTGGACAACGAGACAATGCATGCCGGTTAAACTCGTTAGATCCGCGTAAGTAGGCAGCAAATCAGATGGGCAGAAGAAAGAAAATCTGCCCGTAATACCAGATGTTAGTGACATGGGGTGGATTTTAGAAGAAGATTTGGCAACACATATGCCTAAGCAAATCAAGGACTATCCCAGATACATTATATTCAGAAGAAAGTGATTTATCTCCATAGCAAATAAGTTGACAAATAATCGCAAAGGTACGAGTTAGTGTGTACATAGAAGAACAGAACTAAATATGCCATACATCCCATAAACTTGTAGTTTTCCTCCAGCTGAGTCTGAAACTGAAAACGATACATATTGGTATATTGTTCGAATAGTAACGTTACCACAAGACGTACTGAATGCCATATAGAGACGTAAAGCTAGTGTTACGACTCTGTTCATAAACTAACAGAAAGAAGCAAACCCAACAATTTTTGTAAAACGTACTAAATAAATTAATTATCGAAGTTATAAAACGAAAATATAAGAGGCACTTACAGTATTATGGAGTTAATGCAAAATAACCCTAAAAAGTTTGGCTCAAGTCGAAAAGAATTTAATATTCCGAATAAGATCCTCTAATGAAGGTATCTCAAATTCATTTTCCAAGAATTCATTGAACAATTCACAGTAGTACCTGAATATAATTATTGTCCAAGGAGCACTTTGTAGTTTCAATGAATAATCCTAACAAATGTCTCTTCTCAAATTTTCTTAAAGCAATATCAAACACATTTGCAGACCGATTTCAACACATGGAATACGAATCCGAAATAGGAATGAAGCTAAAAAAAGAATTAATCTGATGCTCAGTTCTCTCCTTATATACACGTTCAAGAGTCTATTACGACTATATGTTGCAATATACCCAAAGTGACAGATCTTACTACTTAATCTTATTTCAAAATGCCTATTCATGTGACCTAACTCATCCAATGGGAATTAACTTAATTCTTCTAAAACTCACCCGACCAAAACACTCCAGCCAATGAGAAATTACCCTAACGTAGTCAACATGTTTAATTACTGGAAACCTGACAACATCTATTTATATATTCTAGGCAATCTACAATCGAAATATCTTAAAATAGAGTTTTATACCCGAGTACAAAACATTAGGTGTTTGTGTGTGTGATTTGGATTTTTAATATAACTTTAACAATGTTTCAATCATATCGCTACGATGTCTGCAGTAAGTCAGTTTATAGTGTTATCTAGCACTGGGGCATCATGCCGCAGACATTTAGCATGATGTCCCACCCAGTCACATTATGCTGACATCTGGCCAACACAAGTTATTTATTTCTCTACAACACAAATGTGAAAATGCAATAGACACTTACAATATTATAAATTAAATCGCAAATAAGACTACATGGCCTAACACAAGTCCATAAATCGGATGTTCCGAATGAATTCAAGCAGTGTTAAATGTCCTGACGAACTGCAAATGTGCGTGTGTCTCTCTCTATGTGCGTGTGTGTGTAAGATTTAAATTTTTAACGTATCTTTACAAAAATGTTCAGTCATATCGCTACTGATAACTGGTATACCAATCAGAGAGTTCTATGAGTTAAGGGCTAAACTAAGCTTTATCCATTCAACACTGATGAAATATTAATTTACAAGGCATAAAAAATCCGTGATAAAAACCAGTTTAAAATTCGATATGTACCAATATCTTTTTGATATTGAAAAGTAGCAAGAAATTATATTTACTCAGGTCGTATAATCACCAGAAGAACAGCATGACAGCGAGCAATACTAGCGTTGGCTATGTATGTTGACGAGATGATTTTGGTTAACAAAATCAACACCTTACCTTACTGTCATGTTAGTACCTTGAATTGAAAAGGAAACTAGCCTCATTAGTCTTTTCTTGTTTTTTGGTCTTGTGTTTTTATGTTCTGTGTCCAGGCAAATGCTATATCATCTTTCGTTTCATCTAATATTAAATGATTTCCGGCAAACATAGTTTACATTGCTTTCTTGTCCTTACTGCACAAAACAACCCCAAATACATGAATTTTCCCAACAGTTTTGGGGAGTGTTATGCTACATATCGCATCATGGATACAGTGGACAATAAGCCATAAGTATTTGGAAATTTGCATAAAGCAATTTTTTAAGTAAATTGTGTTTTCACGAACATACTTACCCAATCACATTACGTTAGGAATATTAGGTTGCTACCTCGCTAATCCAGCCCTACTAAAGGTGGCGCTCTACAGTTTCATATTTTGCATAGGGTTAGAATTTTAAGGAAAAAGAATTTCCCCGGGTTTCCTCACTGGTGTTACTGGCTATTTAAAAACAAAGACCTTGCATATCTTAGGTATTGTTCAAAGAACCTTTAATTCCCTTTGTTTTGGTGTATGATTGATGGGTGTAATATGGGTTATAGAGTATACAGCTTGGCCTTACTCCAGATGTGCATCTTTCAGAAAAGTGCTAGCTCCACTTGGTCATTTTCACTTCCTGAACTTCAGAGGTAAATTGTAAAAAAAGAGCCGAAAACTTTTTTTTACATTTTATATATTTGGTAATTCATTCATTGAACTTTCAGAAACTGGTATTGTCTAGTCTGGCAAAATTCATTTTCGCTATTTTAATAGGTGCTAAGAATAGTGTACTTTAGACAAATTCAGGCTGATTTTTGGAGGACAAGGGAGCAGTCATTTTATTTAGCAGTGTGCTAAGATCATTTACAATTTCCAAAAGTACAATATCCAAAGCAATGTCGGCCACATTACATCAAAGTAGCATAGAGGTCTGCCAACATTCTCTCCAGTGTGCATGCTTTAAATGCAAACAACTTCACCATACATACGTCAATCTCTCAAAAGTACATAAAAACTGGTGAGCACCCCCAAAAGACGAAAATCGTCTTTCCCTGTCTATATCAATAGACGAAGGGCAACAACTCTTGCCCATTACCTCCCCTTGGCACCGCCATGTGTCATAGTTTTTAGATGAGCGAGATACTAACGAAGATGCTCGCATTGTGGGGTGGTTGGAAGGGTTTTTAGGTAATGTAATTGGATAAATATTCTCGGAGAAACATAATTTACTTCAAAATTTTCTTTCTCCTTCGAATACGTTTCCCAATCGCATTAAGTTAGGAGAAGAAGTAATAGAAGTATGGGGATGCTGAGCATCCGACTTTCCCTCGGGTATCATTCTAGGGAAGAAAAGTTGAATTATCCCATGTGAACGATAGCCCGTTCTTCTGATTACATAAGCAACACAGCCTAGGGTCACTTGACCTTTGACCCTAACATACGGTTAAGAAGATGATTATTGAAATCTTCTTAGCATTATCACTATGGGTAGACCGTCACAAAACGGACTTAAACTTATTCACTTATTTAAATTATACATTAAATAAGATTAGATTTTCAGCATAATAAATATATAAAGATACTATCTTCAGTCGACTGTGGAAAAAAACGTATTATCCGAATTTGACTGTGGAATGTAAACCCATGTTAGCAATATGACTATGATAGTAACGTAATAGTTCCCTGGAAGCTCGTCTATTTCATGATATCTTATCAAGTGTCTGTATAAAAACTATGATATACATGGTAAAACTTGGGCAGTCGCATGTACGATTATCATTGACAGGAGCTAAAACCTGGACATTTAGCCACATTAAAGTATGAAAATTTGCTATTTCTTTTACCATCTCGAATAATATCGGGAAAAGTGTTATAACTGCATACGACTTAGAATATTACTTTTGGGAGATAAAGTGTTTTTGTGGAGTTTATATAGAATAGGAGTTATTTTTGAGGACTCTATTCTATTTATTACAAGTCATTCTATTCCTCTGTGTTTTTACTTATGTATATCGGTCACTGTGTATACTCTACAAAGTAAAATGTTTATCAGATATGTTGATTACAGTTTATATTCAAATATGTAACGCTAATACATTAAATATACTGTGTTGTCAGGCTGTAACCTATTTGTACAGATCAGCTGCAACATAAAATATTTCATATTTTCATTGTCTTGCATTCATAAAATATTAGGTTTTCTTTAATCTAGTGTAGTAGTAGATGAGAAGTAGTTATAGACTGATATAAAGATAGCACTTGTATAAAAGAGAGCACGTAGGCACTGTGTATAAACGTAATTCGGAGTAATGCACACAGACAGTGTAAATAACTTTATAGTATGACTCGAAACGACTTCCATTTAGTAGCCGCTTCCATCCCTGGAGAGTGAAGGCCAGGTTGAGAGACTGCAAAAAACGAGATCGTGCAAGCCGGGGAATCCTGCCACAAGGGCGGACAAATCCGGGATGTCCTAAGAATGTTAGGACATGGGAGCCCCAGCCACATGAAGTACCCAGTAATTCATTATACAGTGAAGAAGCCGTTTATAGGGCGTACATGTACAGCGAGAAACTCATTCGAGGGCAATATAGAATGAGAAAGCCATTCGAAGGCAATATAGAGGGAGGAAACCATTAGAGGGCAATATAGAGGGAGGAAACCATTCGAAGGCAATATAGAGGAAGGAAACCATTAGAGGGCAATATAGAGGGAGGAAACCATTATAGGGCAATATAGAGGGAGGAAACCATTATAGGGCAATATAGAGGGAGGAAACCATTAGAGGGCAAAACAATTCAGTTCAAGAAGTGTCAGAGCTTTAACAAATTTAAGAATATTGAATGACATTTAAGAAAGGTTTAACCGCAGCGTTTTTGTTGTGTTTTTTTTTAAATACTATTATTCATTATTTTTTAATTCATCATAATCATACAATTAAATCATTTTAAGTTTTGTGAGTGCTGTCTACATGTTCTTCATAAGTAGCAATCCATCCATCCATTTCGTCCAATCTTTGACATAGACTCTTGTAGCGAAAAGGCAAATCCTCTAGGTTGTACGTATACTGAGTGACCATTCAATGTTTTATTCAAATATTAAAGTGTATTTGTTATGATTTCTTCGGAAATGTTTCCCTGGTACTCTATTACTATTATTATTCCTCCTAGTTTTCTTCAAGAGATCCATTAGGACAAAATAAATTCAGCAGACAGTTCCTTCCTGTAAATTCTATACCGTTATCTTTAACTCCTCCAGTCATTACTGTAGCGTTGAAGAAAGCATATTTTGATACCGCTGCCATTGATTATTTTAAAACCTGACAGAAATCCCTTTTTGTGCGTATTTCTTTCATGCTGT
The DNA here is from genome assembly GCA_016617855.1 of Megalonaias nervosa. NCBI lineage: Eukaryota > Metazoa > Mollusca > Bivalvia > Unionida > Unionidae > Megalonaias > Megalonaias nervosa. Next base: position 13,248 of record JAECUM010039763.1, on the reverse strand, counting down.
ACATATTAGGTACAGTCTTGATCAATGTCCAAAATGTTGATTGACTAACTCTAATGTTATGCAGAAAAACCTACATAAGGCCAAAAGAGTTTTGTAACGGGTCGTTCAGGTTGTCAAATAAATGACTACAACCAGACTGGTTTATTAGAATGGCATGATGCTTTACTCCATCTATCATTCTGAAACTCGCATTCAGCAAAACGTGATGACGCGTAATCCGTACATATCACCTAAACCTTTAGCTGTTATTTCAGCTTTAAACACATTTGACAACCCTTAATTTATCCCATATCAGTTCCGCGTTTGGTCTTATCTCTTAGCAATTACAACTACATCTCTTAATTTTACATCTTCCTCCTTATTTCGTTCCTTTCTTTCGACAGCATTACCTTGCACCAAACCGATTTTGGTGTCCAAATCTCGAACATAAACTTTTTGTATGTTTGAGTGATATTTGTTATTAAATTCCGTAAATATAACATTATTTATGTCTCTGGTTTTATCACTTTGATTTGACATTGAGAGATCATAGGATGTCTCTACTGATCCAAAGATGTTTTCATTCATTTATTGTATTTGTACCATCTTGTCATTTAGGTTATCACTGTTCTGTCGTTATTTCTCTCAAACTGTATAAGCTATGACTGTGTTGTTCAGGCCAGTAAGTTTTGTTTTGTAATCATTCACCAGCTTTTAATATCATGGTCGTTTTGTGTTTTCACAATTTTTTCAACCTTCTCTGTAGTTGAAATTGTACTGTTCCATTGTTCCTCCTTCAAATACGTTCCCAAATCACACTAATATTAGGAGGGGGTCCCGAGTAGCCGAGTGGTCTAAAGCGCTCACCGTTACGGATCACTGCCACCTCACCTCTGTCTGCGTGGGTTCGAGTCTCGGATTCGGCCAATGTGGGTATGTGAGAAAGCTTGCGAGGAGCTTCTAGTTGGTCGGTGGTTCTTTCCGGGGTTTTCCGGGGTTCTTTCTCCGCCATTTATACTGGCCGCCATATATAGCCTATCGTGTGCTGAAAAATGGTGTTAAACCCTACAACAACAACAACAACAACAACAACTATTAGGAGATATTGTCCTACTTCCTCGCAAATCCAGCCCTACTAAAAGACGCAAATCGTCTTTAACTGTTCATCTCCTACAGACAACGGACAGTAACTCTTGCCCATTACTTCCCTTTGCTACCGCCAAGTGTCGCTAGTTTTTAAGCTTTGCTGCTGTACGGATAACAACATACATTTTACCTCAAATAATCCTAGTCATCTTTGTGTTAAAATTGAACCATCCAACTTTAATTTTGGATATTTTTTTGCCTTCGACAATCGTTCCTCTACAGGTTCTATACGTTATTTGTGTGACAAAGCTCTTTCAAAGCACCCGTAGTCAGATTCAACCATGGAATGGACTGAATTTAGCCTCAGAATGACCTCCACCCCACCCACCCCCACCACTACTCAAGACTATAAAGTTAAAGCATCAGTAGATTTCGACGAGGAGAAAGAGATGCCGTCCTTTCGCATCCTTCCCTAATCGGCTTTCAAGCAGAATTGGTGACCCAGGGAAATCTAGTCTTTCTTCCAGAAAGCTAAGTTTAGCGGCTTTCTCATCTCAATGATAAAAAATTCACACAGACGCCTTCAGCACTGATTTCCAGGCCTTGATAAAACTTCAACAGCCGTTCATATGTCCGCTCAACAGTTTTATAAGTGGACAAAAATGTGTTCCATGACACGGCAGAGTTTGTCCTGAACGTAGTCGCTCTGTCTTTGACATTAGATTTGGCCTCATTGACAATTTCTAACTAGCGGAGAAATACTGCAATAACCACGCTTAGGAGGCGACGGTTAGGATTACTAGAGTTATTATCTGGGCAGTTCACCATGCCATGGGCAATGTGTCGACTGCTTTGTCCAACTTGGACCTGATACGAAGTGATATATCTCTGCGGTCCACGTTGCTCAAGCCTGATTATACCCTGGTGTTACAAACGACCCCTTTTAAAGCACCGCTGCCTTTTTGGAGGAAGAATTGAAAAGATTCGGAGGCAGGCAGCTCAGAAACTGCCCCTTCAATTCGCCTCTCAACCAACTATCGAAGTAATCGGCCCCCACCAATAAGGAGGATCAATAAGCAGATTAATGGCAAGGATCTTTTCAGTCAAATATGCAATATAGATCCAAGCCAAATACCAGGAGACAACAATCTAACCAAACTAGGAGGCGACCATACAGGGGCAGTAAGAAACCAAGTTTCACCGCCTTCAAGCCTCCTAACTCTGATCTTTGACTGACATACTCTCCCCATCGCCTGCAGACAGCCCACCCGTGGTCGGCCGACTCTGCAATTTCAGGCTCACTGAATCTCCCTACTCCTTCAGAACGATTGGGTGATCCAGGTCATTTCGGAGGTCGTTGGATTTCATTTATCCAACCCCCTCATATTCTTCGTCCTTCTTTAAGGAAATACCGTCAGATGGGGAGAAGGATGCATTTTTACAACAGGAAATACGGTCACTCATATAAAAACAGGCGGTGCAGATTGTGCAAAGACCACAATCGCCGAAGTTTTATTCAAAGCTGGTTCGTATTGGGAAGGCGAACGGCAAGTTGAGGCAGAACATTCACCTGAGTTACCTCAACCAATTCATTTCGCCACCAAAATTCATCACGGAAACGGTAAAATCAATCCGTCTCTCCATCCGAAGGGATGAGTATACCGTCAGACTCGATCTGGCCAACGTATATCTTCACGTCTCTAACCAACACGAGTCACGGAAAACTCTTCGTTTTGCTTAACGCGACATGGTTTATAAGTTCGAAGTCCAACACTTTGGCCTCAGCATCAGTCCTTGGATTTTTACTAAGGTTATGGAATGCGTCGTCACCCAGTACCGAACGATTTCATCTCAAACGACAGCAGCGTACCTGGACGACATCCTCCAGAAACGTATTGTAAGTTACGTTCTACTCTCAGGTAGAAAATAATATATTTTCACTTTTAGATCATTTAGGGTTTCTAATGAACCGGCAAAAATTCCGACATCCGTCCACGCCAGCTTTTTGTCCATCTGGGTATGGAGTTGATAACTAGCCTGAATCTTGTACGTCTTGCTTGTGTTCGCGTAATCAGGATCGTGGAACTTGTCGAATCCGTTTCCAAAAGGACATGGATTTCAGTGGGAGTTCTTGCAACTCCTCGGATTAGTGAATGTCGCAAGGCGCTTGATCCGCTTGGATGTCTTTTTATACTCCCTTACTAATGAAGTTGCCTGCATAATGTGCCATCACCCCCACCCCCACCTCTTTCAAGTCCTCTTGATCAAACAGTCATGATCACGTCTGATATACGAACCTTCCTGAGTCAGAGGTGCAATTCAGGTCGGCTAATCATGGAAGTCCCGTGGTAGAAGTGGAAAAAACCGTATGTACCGACGCCAGTACGTACGGTCTGGGTGCCCACCATCTGCTGCACTTCACTGCCGTCAGTGGCACGTGGGAGCCAGAAGAGCGGCCTCTACACATTAAACTTTTAGAAATGATGGCTGTCATCAACGCCTTTCACTTTGGCAGGATCAAATCTCTGGCAACTCTGTGGTCAGACCTGCCTCCTCAAACGGTGGGGGGGGGGGTCATTAAATCACCCGACATGTGTATTCTGATTTAGCAGTTTCTACGTTGGTGCGATAATCTCTATATCAACATACAAATCAGAAACATTCCCAGTAGTCTCAATATCTTGGCCGACACTCTATCCAGGAAGAGTCAAGTCCTTCATACAGAAATGTCTTTCCATCAATGGGTCTTTATTCGGATCTGCGTACTTTTGGGGCGTCCGATGATCTATCCTTTTACGACAAGATGGAATCACAAGTTGTCAACAAATGTCTCTCCAGTTCCAGGCTCAGAGGTTTGGGCCATCGTCGCGCGGAAAGTCATTTGGGAGGGGTTGTGGGCATTTGCCTGCCCTTCCACAGTCTTGGTACCAAAATAAAATCCTGTAGTTAGGGAGTCAGAAATGCAAGATGATTCTGACAGCAACTCTCAGATGTTACAAGTCCTGAGTTACAGATCTATTCGATCTAGCGACAGATCTGCTCAGGAAGATTCCGGCCATCCCGAATCTTCTCAAGTAACCACGGTCACGGGTGTTCCATCTCTCCCTGGGCCGTCTTCTTCTTCACGCTTGCCTCTTGTCTGGACAGCCTTGCGAGACAAACAATTTACACCTTTGATTGTGGGGAGAATCTCAAGAGTAAGAAGGCCCTTCAATCTAAGGGAAAGTGGCGTGTTTTCAGGGACTGTTGTCATATTAATAACATCGTCCCTGAGAGTGCTTCAATTGACCTTACGCCAGACGATAGATCGCTCCGCCTACCAAATCATGTGACTTAACCTCCGACAAACATGCAGTATTTGGCAAAGAAATATGTTTCACTTTAAGTGATATGTTTATTGAATGTGATTTGTATTATTCTTAAAAATATAAAATTACAAAGTTGCATTAATTATACTGAAGTAGACAATATTTATATGTGTACTTCAAGTTCGTACATTAATAACATTAAGTGTTTTATTTCAGTAAATAATAACAATCAATTGTAAAGCTGTTTAAGAACTTATTCATATGAAAGGAAACTTGCTCCAAAAGATGCTGATGTATTTAGCAGATAATGTTATCCTTGTTAATTTTATCTGACTTATGTTTATGCTGCCTTGGAAGTACATGAATTATAAATTAATAACAAAATCGTAAATAATTACTGTTCAGAAGTATACTGTTGTACATAATAATATTAAGGTCTGCTATGTTCGACAGTTGGAATTTTGATCAGCGATGTCTGTTGATATAAACATGTAAATGATTGCTTAATATATCGGAAGATAATTATTTGAAACCTTTATTTTGTATTTCTTTATTACTAATTACATTTTTGTATCCCCATTGCTCCTTCAAACCAATGAGAAAGTAAAGCATCACTCTAGTGTCTGAAAGATCGAGACGATAAATCATTAATTTTGGGACAAGCCAACATTAAAGTGTAAATTTTCAAACTTTAAAATAATGCAGCCTTGGGTTCAGTGCTTCCTATACAAGAATAAATAATATATGTCAAAGCCCGAAAGTTAGTGGGTTCTCCACCTATATTCTTGAAACGTTAATTTTTACATATGTATTTTTCAATTTCAAATTCTTTTTTTAAGCTACCAACGGGACATGCTTTTATGCAAACAAACACGTTATAATTGCCATCATATGTGTCTTTATTCAGCTGATCATACACGCGACAAGTCGTTATCCATCGAAGTTTCGCATATGTTTAGGGAAAGGAATACATCTAATTCCTCCATTTAGACGATCTGGATATTGACTGTCAGAATTACAAGACTTCTTTTCACCATTATCGATCGAGAAATCAACAAATCATTGCAAAATTTGTAAATACTTATTATAATCAATTCATTGTTGCTATAAGCAGCGTGTCGGAGAAAAATGGCGGACTTAAGCAATGCCTGGAGGTGTGTCTAATTTACGCTCGCTGATTGGTTAATTGATCCAGCGTGATTGACAGTGGCGATAAGTCAATCCCTCAACTGGCCGAATTTTATTCACGGGCTCTTCGAGAAGAAACAGTTGGCCCCATTTACTATCAAGGGCTACCGTTCCATGATATCAGACACATTCCGGCATCAAGGTGGACGTGATATCAGGCATGATAAAGATCTATCGGATCTGTTAGCTAATTTTGGTCTCGATCAACCAAAATCACTGTTTCCAGAATGGGATCTGTCCTGGGTCTCAACATGGTTCAATTAAAATAAATTCGAACCTTTAACACACACTTCACTAAAGTTACTATCATACCAAATAAGTGTCGTGAATGCTTCAGCATGCAGGGAGAGAAAGTTAGATTCACTTCCCGTCGACCCGAACTGTCGAGTTCAGATCGGATGTCTCGGTGGTCCTCTTGACACATCCAGGCTTTGTAGCCAAATATAGTTTATCGTCTGCCGGCAATCAAAGTCGATCGCTCTCTTCCATAGACAGATCGAGAGCAGAGGTCATGCAAGATCGTATTCGCGCACTCCCGCTCTACTTGAAAAGCACAGAGACAAGTTGTGGCACGCGCAAGTACCTCTTTCTTCCGGTGAAAGCCGGGAAACAGGATATCAAACCTCAAGCCCTTGCTTCATGGCTGAAATGGATTATACACTCGGCGTATTCGGAGATCTCACAAGATCAGAGTCGCCTCATGAAATTAGTGCACTAATTGCTATCCTCGAGTTCGAACGTAAAGTTTCGATCCAAGATGTAGTAGAAGCTGTTGGCTGCCATGCAGAGTCAACCTTCTTGAGCCCAGATGACCACCGAACCCAAGTAAAGCAATCAAGTCTATCAGCTTCGCTGGATTTGCTAGTGAAATTTTGTAGGTAAGATTTCAATAATTATTTTCTTAACTATATCAATTGAACCCCAGGCCGCGTTGCTTATGTAATTATGAGAATAGGTTATCGTTCGCATGGTGAATCCAGCCATCATTCCATAGAAGGATACCCAAGGTAGAGGTCGGATGCTAAGCAATCGCTTCTCCTATTACCTATTCTCCTAACGTTAATGTGATTCGGGAACGTATTTGAAGAGAAAGAAAAGCAGAGCTGATATTTTTTTCCGATTGTAGGGCTTGAATAGCAACTGAGAAATTACTAAATCTCTGAATAAATGAGATTTTACAATTTTTTTCCATTTTGATCATTAGTTTTCTGCAGCCCCGAGGTTTACCCGCTCTGTCATTGGCATTACGTTCAATAGTATTTAAGCAGTTTTCATCTTGTTCCCTCCACATCTTGATATCTTTTAAATATTTGAATCTCCTTATCACAAACATTGTATTTGCTGCGTCAGTTAATTTGTCCTAGTTAAAAAAAATGAGACACGTTTGCTATTCAGGTCGAAACCACTATTTATGGTTTTACCTATTTTTTTTTTTTCATTTATCTTTTTCATCCGTTTTTCTAAATATTAAGCAGTTCACATGTACTACGAAGAGATATCTCTCCAGTCATGGTGTTTCCTTAATAAAGCAAACATGTTGCAGTATTCAGTGAAAATATATTACTCTACCATCTTCATCTCTGATGATACTAACATTTTTGTTAATTGTACCCCTTTTAAATGTTGCATTATGTATGACCACCGTATGAAACAAAGTCAGCATGAAAATGATTTCTACCTGGCCAAGTTTGAAGTAAACACGAACAATAACCATTACAGTAACATTTGCGTGTTATTGATCTGAATGAGGAAAATCTTTTTTGTTTTCAAAAACCTGCTCACTGTCTAACTCAGTAGATGTTGTAATTTTCTGGCTATTGAATCCAAGCAATCTAGCATTGTAGTATGTATAGTAATTAATTCTAATTAATTTCTCTGAATGATTTTAAGTATTCAGTTGTGTTTCAAGCATTTAACATTAATACTGTCTTCGTTGTCACAATATGTAACCATTTTCTCTTTGGCTATATACATGTGCATAGCGAGTTTGTAATAACCATCAGCAATTTAAAAGGTTCTTGTTTTATTATTTTCATTTATGTAGCAAATTAGATTCTTGTTCAGTTCAACTGAAATATTGTAATACACAACAAAATATAAACTTTGCTAAGAAATGAATGGGTCTCCATTTCTTTTTTCAAGTGGCTCAGACAAATGTAGTTGTTTCCCAGGGAATAAGTTGATTGCAATACAACGCTCACAATTTGAGTAGTCTTTTTAATCTGAGTTGTTTTGTCAAGATGCTTTACTGACAGTTTTATTTCAGTTTTCCCCTTCATTTGTATCCTAAATGAGAATTTTCACCTATCTCTGTACACGTTGTATTCGTTGTCGATGACAATTAACTCCTCATCTTTCTTCTCGCTGTTGGAGTTGATGCTCAGCTACAACGCCACGTAAGGCGAAAACGAAAGTTCACCTCTCTGTGATCAATTGCACTTCATTGATCTTGTTCAACTTAGCGATCGCAGATGTGATTAATTCATTATGTTTGAAGCTTAATTGCAAATATTTTTATTCAAGTTTTTGCTGCAATGGATATGACTGCTATGATAAGTTTGATGACAGTTATAAGATCGTCTGTATCAATAGATTCCATATAAACACTATCCTGCGGTCGACAACCCTGCACCACTGAAATAATTTTCTTTACTTGCCTCTAGAGATGTTAAATCTTTGTGTACCGTTTCGCATATCTTTTTATGTCTTTGCAGTTTCCAATTCCTTTGATGAAAGAAGTAATGATCTAGTTAACGTCTCACAGACGATGGTGGGTTGACGTTGCACTCATTTCATGATATTTGTTGTGGAACAATTTTGTCAGCTGAAGTCCACTCGTTATCAGCTATTCGATGTGAACTGGATGAAAGACAATGGAACGATCCGCTTGCAAACTTCTTCATTATCCATTGCTGATGATTGACCAATTGCAAGCTTCAATTTGCTTTTCCAAACGTACAATGTAGGTAAGAGCAGAGCTTAATATCTCCAGATGAAAATTTCTTTTATGATTTATTCGTCATGATGTTATTTACGTGCGAATATTTTAGTAAAGTATCTTTTAATTTACATTGGATTGTACGGTGTTAACAATTTTGTCAGGTAAGTTCCCACTCACAATCAGTTACTTGCGGCTGGGTCTAAATGGAAAGATCAGTGTTGCCATATATTCAATGCCCCTGTTTGATGGTGGATCTACTGACATTCAAAAGCATGATACCATTTATTTTCAGCACATCTGTTTCAATTACTAATGGATGTCAGTAAAAACTGAATCTTCCAAAATATGTGTTTCAAATTCACTAAGCCATGAAATGTGTACTAATATTTACTTCAATGAGATGTATAAATTCTTCCCACATGAACGGATTGTGGTACAGTTTGTGGTTATTCAGTGTGAAGGTTTTGTGTATACTTTAAAATTGAACATGATATAAATTTTGTCTGTATACATTTTTTATTGCCCTTTATCTAGTTCCCATTCTCGACGACCTAGTTGTAGTATTGAACATTATATTTGTTTTCAGCTTGTTTGTAGTGCACCATTTAGCAATTTCATGTTCTAGAATGTTTTCTCTTTTCATTTATTTTATGATGGTATTTATCATTGCGTTAAAATATTACCTACGCTTTAACCACCTTATTACGTTTGTCATGCGTACGATTTTGTTGTTTAACTGATATTGTAGCAACAATGAATTGATTATGATAAGTATTTACAATTTTTGCAATGATTTGTTGATTTCTCGATCGATAACAGTGAAAAGAAGTCTTCTAATTCTTTTACTGTCTGGATTTTTGATCAACACAAAGTTGCATAAGGTTTGTAACTCATTCATTTTCTAACGCACTACTGTTTCCGCTCCTGTCACATTCGTTATCTTTGAGAAGCTCAAAGTTTTTGTGCTACCTGATACTGCTGTCTATCTATTGAACTTAACAAGAATTTATTTTAACTAAATAATGTTATCTGCTGTCTCCACAATTTTAAATAATTCATCATATCCCTTCCACTTTACGAGTATATTCTTTTTTCATTTCATTCTAATCGTCTTCGATGTTTAACATTTACAGAACAAAGCTTGACTTTCGTTCCAAAACTCATTCCCATCATCGAAATGATTCGTTGCAGGCTATCTTTCTTCTATACTTTATGAACGTGTCGTGCATGTAATCTGCTTTTTATACTCTCTGAACCCATGTGCATTTGAATATTTGACTGAACCGTCTGAAAACACACGATTTGTGTACCTCAAAGGACTCATGTTCGTAGAGCTGATAACATAGGAACATCGATGAACCCTCACCACTTTCCACCCTTGTAATTGTACATGTGTGTCTTTGGACCCTGATTTAGTTTTCTTTGTGTTTTGTGTTCGAGTTCCTAATTTTTTACGTTTATCATTTAATTTTCCGTTTATACTTCCACAATGGAAGCAATAGCCGATCTCTACTTGATATTGTTATTTCATGATCAGTTGTTGTTGCTCCTGCTGTCGTTGCTTTTATTTCAATTATGTGTTTGCGTTGTACAATCATTCGCTATCTTTTTAATTGGATTTCCCTCTGAATCCTTGCGTATTAATCCTAATTTTGGAACGAGGAAAATGAAATACCTTCAAGAGTACAACAGCAAGCTTTGCTTTTCAATTAATCCATGTACATTTGTATTTATTATTAGTATTACTTTTTGAAAAACAGAACAACTACAGTTTAACTTTCCCTCACTATAAACCTCATACCACTCATATTATTCAAGTCACTGCATGCCACTTTTCATTGGATAACAATGAACGGGATATTTAACTTCTCATGCATGGTTTGAGCGTCACTTGACTGCCTTGTCACGTACAGTTCGAGTGCACTGTCCAAGATTTTATATTCATTTTCCTCTTAGTTTTGTCCTTCACTTGTTCTCTCTCTCTCTCTCTCTCTCTCTCTCTCTCTCTCTCTCTCTCTCTCTGCTTGCTTTTTGTTTTAAGGTCGATTGACAGACAATCTGATTCCACCGTAAAGAACCTCAATCTTACATTTAATTTTGTTTTGTGTTTTTGTTTAATTTGCGTCAATACCCATCAATTAATAGAGCATTTTTGCAGTACATAAGCAATTTATACCATTCACTAAACAGATCATTCGTTTTGCTTAGATACTTGTTTGCATTTATTTATCTAAAACTTTAAAGCTTTTCTCTCTCTCTCTCTCTCTCTCTCTCTCTCTCTCTCTCTCTCTCTCTCGTCTCGCCAAAGACTTGCAAAGTTGGTACTAGCAGCTGCCTTGTTTGGCATGTCAGGATAATGTGACTGGGTGGGGCATTATGCTACATGTTTGCGACATGATGCTCAACGTTAAACATCATTAAGAACTGCCGCACTGCCGACATCGTAGCGATATGACTGGAAAATTGTTAAAGCTACGTGAAAAATCCAAATCTTACTCCCCCCCCCCCTCGATAATACGTTTTATTCTAGCGAACAGGAATAGCCGTTACCTATTAGACCAATATGATAGCCTGTTACCTAATTTTGTTTTACTAGTGTGAACTACAGAAGCCAGCATTCATATTCATACAATATACAACGAACAAATCGATTTAATAGATGTAGACAAATACAATGTTAGAATTCTAGTGGACACACATTATACAAAAGAGATAAAACAGTACTGGGTGACAGAATGAGGATAGGTTGTTCTTACTCAGCTCATTTAGAACAGTTCAAGTGGTGTCTTTTAATAACACTATTCAGTATCAATTTGTTTTAATAAAATAGCAGATTTACCGGGAAAATATCTTATTTTGGATACTTCTATCAAATAGTTACAGGATCTGATTTGTGCAATTTGTGGACAAAACGATGATAACATCCAAAAAAAATTATTAAAGCACGTGGATAACACATTGATTACTATGGTAGGAGACTGACATGTTCCCCAGGTTTTAAACTAGACACAGTTAATTGCCTTCATTTTGATCGACGTGTCGTGTGTGTGGTAGTGACTAGATTTCTTAAAATTTTGTTTGCCGGCATGTTTGTCTGCAGAATGTGAGTATATTACTCCCCTTTCTTCTGCTTTCACTTTAGTGACAGGACTGTAAGATTATTAGGGTGATAGTAGTGGTAATCTTGTGTATAAGGAGAGATTAGGGAAGTTGTAATGGAATAGGGACAGTAGGGGATTTAGTTTTGTATAAAAGGGATTTAATTTCTTTCTTATACACCTTCTTTTACACCCTGCCCTTTGTGTGATACATAAAAGTATGTGTGTATGATGTTTGTGTGTGTATATTCCTATCATTTTCGTTGATTAGTGTGTGATGCTAGTGTTGCTGTTATTATTGGGTTTAACGCCATTTTCAGCATAAAATGTCGACCACTATAACTAGTGGAGAAAGAACCAGGAAAAAAAAAAAAACCAAAAGAACCACCGACGTACGAGAAGCTGCTGGCAAGTTTTCTCATTTACCCACATTGGACGAGTCTGAGACTCGAACCTAAGCAGACAAGTGAGATTGAAGTGATCCGTATCGTTAAGCGCTTTAGACCACTCGGCCACAGTAAGTGTGTGTATTGGTCACTCAAAATTGGTTGTTGATTGTGTAGTGTATATATATTCCTACTCTTTTCCTTGGTTAGTAAGTGTGGGATCTGATCACCAGGCCCGGCCCTAGGATGTGCGGGGGCCAAGGCAGCAGGCGATGAGCGCGGGGCCCCAAGGAAAAACTTACATAGTGGAGAAACGCGGGGTCCAAGGCGGTTGCCTCGTTCGCCTTGCCCTAGGGCCTGGCCTGCTGATCACTTGGAGCGGCGCAAAATTTTAGTTTCTTTACATATTTGTTTCACAAATTATACACAACAAATATTAAAAGTGTAACTTTATTTTACAATATAAAAATTTGCAATGTTTCAATTTTTGGAAATTTTTCAGTCTTTGCTAAAATCTATATATTTAGTCTCCACTAAATTCCATATTTCTATAGGGGTTTGAGATTACCTTTAGCCTTAGTCAGTCTTTATTTTTTATTCCCTATTTTTTTTAGTCTCCGCTAAAGTCCGTGATAGTTTTGCAATTTTGGTATTACTTTTAATGTAGTATTGGACGGTTTCGTAATTTTATTACTTTAAGTCAAAGGTATATTAATTTTATGTTCCGGATTTTTCTAGTGTCTAAGTCTGTTAGAATTTCGAAATTTTAGTCTTTTCTTTCTAAGTTAAAGTCTTACAATGTAGGAATTTAGTAGTGGCAAGTGACCTTACAACTTGTACAAATATCTGTTAAAGCCCTGTTGTTCAATGAAAAAAATATTGTTAATCATAAAAAACAATCTTCAGCAAAAAACAAAAAATGCATGAACACGGAATCACGTTTCTACATGTAATCACGCACAAAATGGCGTATTTATCAATGTTCATGATTTTAAAGAAAACTACAATTTTTCTTAGTATAATTTTGTTTCTCAATATTATGGAATGTTTGATGCTGCCCCCAGATATGAAAGCGTGTCTTTAATGAACATGGAAAGCCTCACTGCTTGAAATTAAAGTATTACCTCTATTATTTACGCAGTGTGTAAAAAAAAACAAAAAAACTTCTAAACCGTTTTTATGAAGAATTCTTTAAAACGATCAAAATAAATCTACTTAATCACAAAAAAAAAAAAAAAAAAATATGGAAACTCTGTCCTAAA
>JAECUM010039762.1:0-21767 GCA_016617855.1 Megalonaias nervosa | reverse complement strand
TAATGGTCACTGTCAGATCCACACATGGCACAGTTTAAGCATGCCGTGATAGGATCAGCCCCTTGTAATGGTCACTGTCAAATTCACACATGGCACAGTTTAAGCATGCCGTGATAGGATCAGCCCCTTGTAATGGTCACTGTCAGATCCACACATGGCACAGTTTAAGCATGACAATAACACATTCTTTATTACACCCAGGCTGCAATTCTCAAAATATGAAGTACAAATATTAGTCTCTCATTTTTCATCCGTGTACATCAGCCTTGAATGATATAATGTTTTTAAACAGGAATAAAAATTTAATTCAGATTGACAGCAATATCACAGTCAATATTCCAATGGAATACGAACAAGTTCCAACTTAAATACAAGGATAATGTGTGTGTGTGTGTGTGTGTGTGTGTGTGTGTGTGTGTGTGTGTTTAATTTTTAACGTAGCTTTAAAATTTTAGTTCATATCTCTACGATGTCTGCAGTGTTGCAGTTTACTGTGATGTCTAGCACTATGGCATCATGCAGCAAACATATATGATCATGTCCCACCTAGTCATATTATCCTGACATCAGGCCGACCATTCCTAACACTCAACTCTTAATGCTGAGCTGCTAGTACCATTTTTATAAGTCTTTGATATGACTCAGGCGGGTTTCGATTTCACGACCTTCCGCATCCTAGGCTGACGCTTTAACCACTTAGGCCACCGGAGCGGTCATGGATAATGCCATAATTGGAAAGACATGATATAAATTACGATAAATGGAACACAAATTAATATGTCGTAAACTTATTATTACTTCACAATGATGAACCTGTGGTGCTAAAACCACTCAATATAATCATATCAATTCTTTTCAACACATAAAGATAATTGTAATATGTCCTAGGTCATTGATATGATTTGAAAATCAAATCAACTGCAAATTAGTTTCAATGAATGACATGTAAGCGATTTCGGGTATTGTATTTGCTAAGGTGTCAGATATCTAGTACATATATAAAAAATCATGTCTTGCAATTGTCGAGTGGAAACATTTTCAGCATTAAAAATTATAGTAGTCTTATCTAATAATTTTCAACTTAAGATATTTAGATATTTAGATTAAACTACGTTTCTAGTGCTTGGTCAGTTTGTTTCAATATTTATTATAAGATTTTACAATAATTTTCAAAATATCTATATAAAAAATGTCAAAACACAGCAAATTAAACTCTTTAATGACTATATGATGTTAAATTATCTACCAAATTAAACTAATGCAACAGAAAAATAGATATCATTCGTCAGTCAATTATTAAACCTTTGCCAGATTATGAATGCATGTAAGGACAGCTCAGTGATTGGATATTTTAATTCGTTTTCTTGTGGTTATTGTCTTAAATTTGAAGCTGAGAGTATTCACTGAGTTGTTTCTATGTTACGTCACAACGATCTCCAAAGCGCACTACCAGATCAATGTTGAAGTCAGTTACAATAATCACTTTTGTATTTCTTTACAGTCATATGTATAATTGTTTTGGAAGGTTGGGGTTATAACAGAATAATTAATTACGGTTTATACAGAGGTTTCATCTAATCCGATTACAGATACATAAAACATGTCATTACCAGCTGTGACAAATAATTGTCTGCATTGAAAGTTAATGCACGATTATATACCGTCAAAAATAATTCAAATTACAGCAGCAAAGGCGATCGCGTTTCTTGTTATGTAATATTTTGTCTTTGATTATCCTATTATCATATATAGAATCTGATAATAATTTAAAAGTTTTATTGATTTTCTGTATTTTTTTGTTGTTGCTATTTTGTTATTAACCTAAGCTTCTGTATCCATTAGTATCATACTTGGTCGCTTGTGATCATTCTAAAGCACATTTTTTTACCACGTAAGACGGATCGATAGATTTGTATTGTAATGGTCTCTTTGTTGAACGTAGAAATGCGTTTGATAAGGACCATCTTTAAAATAGTTATTCGTACAGTGTACTTAAGTTGGCAAGTGCAACATTTTTATTATTAAAAATCCAGTTGTAGAGACTACATTAAAAATGAGCTTTAGAAATGTCTCTTTATTCCACTCTCAGTTTGATAGAGTATGTAACGCCAGCAAACAAAGAAATCAATTAACACAGGGATGTCAAAGAATGTATATTCAAATACATTACTCTCAATGCAAACATTTACCTAATATTGCGTTCAATAGTGTCCCTCGCAATCACAGTCTATTTCAGTCGCGTTTGTCTACTGAATGTTTGCGAACGTTTGTCGTGGGACAACGGACAGCAAATTGATATGAAGACAGAGACCTAGATGATCAAAGTTTAATGCCAAACATGCCAGACTACTTTATTATCAGCCCCTTCAAGATTTGCTTCCAATTGTTCATACAATACGAAGCTGTTTCATTAAGCTACAAAGCTAGTTTCATTGGCAGTAACTATTTTCTCCTTTTTATAACACTGAAAATTAAGTCCTATGAGCGTACTCGGACCATAAGGCTTCCTCAAGGGGATAACATTTAAGACACAAATGTATCGATTAAAGTTTGATACATGTCTAAGTAAACATTATTTTATATCAAAACTTACAGTCAGAGCTGACCTCATTAATTACAAAGAAATAACTATTTGTCTAAGTTAATAAGAACAAAATTACTTTGAAACAAATGATTATATTTGTGTACACTCGAAGGTTTATGGGTTATTTTTTAAATAAAACTGTTAAAATCCACTACTTCCATTCCGGAGCAATAATGCGAAAATAGTTCGTTCTATGTTGCATTTTCCGAAGTCGAAAAAGCCAAATTTCTTCTTTTCTTTTTCGCAGATACAGGGCCGTTTGATAACACCAAAAAGTTAATATACAGATTATACACATTAAAACTAATAATCTAACTAATGCATTAGTAACAGAACAAGATGTTCTTGATGCAAACAACACTTTACCCACCAAAACAAAACAAGTGGTGTAGATAAAAAAAAGTCACCATATGTTCAAAGGAACGGTTTCATCCTTTGTTGATCTACTCTGTATCCTATTAAACAGGTCTCTTGTTTAAAAACACTGTGTCTTCATATTCATGGTAACCCCGGAAGTAATGCCATTGTATGAAAGGGATGTGCCAGCGATCTTTCAAATTACACACCTATTTCACTAATTAGTTGAGTTGGCAAAGTTAGGAAAGAATTGTTTGTAAACATATCTACATAATCTACACTCAATCTTATATTTAAAAAAACGATCCGGATTTCTTCCCAATAATTCTTCATTCTTTCACCCCAAAGATATATACTATAGTCAATGTACGGCGCTTGACAACAAGGATGACATGTGTATGGTTTTTTGTAATGTCTCTAAGGCATTTCATTATGTTTGACATAATGGACTAATACACATTTTAAAGTGTAATGGCGTTGGTAGCTCTCTTATTAATTTTTTTTCTGACAACCTATCTAAAAGAATCAAATCAGTTGTATAAATACTACTGAATTATGTATGTTGCGTCTGACGTACCACGTTGCGTATATTAACGATATTGGCGACGCCCTCTTGAGTGCGGCAAGACTCTTTCGAATGATACTTACGAAATTTAACATGTACCTCTGTAGATTTATAAACGATTAACGATTGGTCAAGGCAGCGGTTGGTTAACTTCAATCCAACCTATACTATGGTAATGTCATTTCCACGTATGTTAGAGCAGTCTTGAATTAAATTTCAAAAACAAAATTCTCTCTTTTGTTGACTTCCATAAACACTTTGGCTTAAGTTTTAGTAGGCTAGGCAACTGGTTCAAACACATTATAACATATTTATGTCGACCTAAAAAATTATAACTGTCTTGAAAATACTTAAATATAAATTTAGTAGATAAATGTTATAAAAGATATATTTTGCATACGTTCGCCCCAAGCTAGAATGAGCTGACGTTCTATGGGATGGTTCTAAAGTCTAAATTCTGTTCCAGTAAATTACTGCCATATTGAAAAAAAAGGACCTGACGTGTTTTATTATCAGCTATTGATTGTCTTGTGTATTCATTTCGCTATATGTACACTTGCTCAATTTCTACCAGGCTCATACGATCATTAATTTATTCATCTCTGTCTGTCTCTCTCTCATGCATATTTTGCAGTTATCATATGTGCTTAAATATAATAGTATAAAACCATATTAATTTAGTGCAGCTAGCCATGTAAACTCCTTATCAGTTGTAGTGGAAGGGCTTATTCTAAATAATGAGAACTTTTACCCCGCCCCAATTGGTCAACATTTGACAATAACATAAGTTGAAATGAAGATTTTAAACTTGTATATATTTAAAGGACGTTATTATCAAAAATGTTAAATTATCTGACCATACCTGATTCTAAAGTCTATTATATCGAAAACCACTGGAATAGCTCAGGTTTTAACTGTAATTTCCTCTTCTTTTTTCTTTTTCTTGAGACATGTAATATTGCTTTTGAAGTTATGACGTTATCATAGACAAGTTCTGCAAGTTTGATAGAAGTTCGTAATTATAGTGATTGCTGCACACGACCAAATATTAGCCTAATTGCAAAAAGAAGGTATATTGGAGAAATGAAAACCATTGTCTACATTTAAAATCATTTCAACCATTGTATTTGCTTGTTTATAAAACACGCGCCCAACTGCAACTAGCATAGATTTTGACCTAGAGATTTGGTTCTGTGAGGCTTATCGCCGTTTTTCAGCACATGATAGGCTATGCGGGTCAGCCAGTATATCTGGCCGAGGAACAACCCGATGAGAACCACCGACCGACTGTGTGTGTTTGTGTGTGTGTGTGTGTGTGTGTGTGTGTGTGTGTGTGTGTGTGTGATTTAGATTTTTAGCGTATCTTTAACCCTGTTTTAATCATATCGTTACAGTGTCTACAGAGTAGCAGTTTAAAGTGATGTCTTGCACTGTGGAATCATGCCGCAGACATATACCATCATGTCCCACCAAGTCACATTATCCTGACACCAGGTCGACCAGTCCTAACACTAAACTCCTAATGCTGAGCGCCAAGCGAGGAAACAGCTAGTATCATTTTATAAGTTCAAACTAGTGACCTCCCGCATCCGAGGCGGATGCTCTAACCACTTAGGCCACCTGATCAGTCTCCAACCGACTGAAAGCTACTAGCAAGCTTTTACATATACCACGTTAGTCGAAATGAGACTCGCACTCACGCGGACAGGGGTGATATGTGTGAATGATCTAAATAAAGGTGAGACCCTTTGACCACTCGGCCACCACGAGCCCCAATCTGTCTGAGCATTATCAACGAACGATTGAGGTCTGTGATGTTCGTAGTTAGAACAGTGTTATACACAGATACATTTGATAGCTTTGATCTAATCACTTAAAACACGATAGAATTCCTGTGAATATGAATGTAAATGTCCTTAAAAAGGTATCGTACAAAATTTAATACAATACTCATTATTCATTATAATGTATTAAATACATTTATTTCTGTTTCATCATTAATTATTAGATTTTGACATGTTTCATTGGTAGGATTGTTGTCAATGATGAACAAAAGAGCAAAGAAATGTTGAGATTTCTGTTTTGTATCTGTATTGTATGAGAACGTTTATAAGCCACACTAATACGCTTGAATTGATACACAAATGTAAATAGTAAATTAAAACGGAAGATTTTAGTTCGAACATTAGTTTATCAAATCTCTTTATCGTTTGAATCGAATTTACAACTATTATGATTGATGTTTATCCATTCAGGACCTGGTTGTTAGTGATCAAAATATTA
Source organism: Megalonaias nervosa (assembly GCA_016617855.1). NCBI lineage: Eukaryota > Metazoa > Mollusca > Bivalvia > Unionida > Unionidae > Megalonaias > Megalonaias nervosa. The sequence continues at coordinate 15,978 of JAECUM010039762.1, read as the reverse complement.
ACTCTTTAATGTCTCTTTAACTCGTAAAAAAGACTTCGCGCCGAAGACCCAATATTTATTTAAAGGCAATCACAGTTTCATACGATGTGATCTTTGATGTTCAATTGAATCCCTGAATAATCATATTGAATCTTCACAACAGAAAATCCAAATTATTATTCGTCGTGATTAATGTTGAAGTTTAACTGAGCAATAAATAAAAAATGATTATTTTAAAGTTTTTTTCATTAAAAATTCACTATTTGATCTGAACTGATTTTAAGTATTCTCTTTACCAAGTGGTTGATTTGTTGTTGACGTACGAGAACTTTTTCTTCTTCTGTCGTCTTTTTAAGTTAATAACATAGATACCTGAATAAGTTTTCATTACAATGCAATATCAGAGACTTTGGACCAAGTCCGATAATAATTAAACAATTAATTTTATTAAGAGAAAAAACGCCAGTTTTAAGCATTCCTTATAGATCCAATTATTCCATACAATGAAAAACACGAGTTATTATTTTTTAACATATAATCTCACTTATTATTCTTTACAGCATATGTCAAATGTGAACTATTTTGTATCGACCGAAATTTCGTATAAAAAAAATCGCAAATTCATTAAAAAAGTAATGTATTTATATTTATTTTCCAAAACCATTGTTTATATATACGAAACGTATTTTATTAGGATCATACCTGAATAATTTTTACAATTTACTTTTGACAAGATTTATACTTGACTGCTCTGAGATACGAGGACGGAGAAAACTGGAAACATTATGAGCCACTGGTGTGTCTTTTTACAAATTGTAAAACTTTTTTACAAATTTATCAGCCACAATCACGTACATCAAATTTACAAATACGTGTTGATAAACAATGATCGAACTAGAAGTCTCCCCGACAATATTGACTTTTTGAATCCATTTGACATGTCAATACATTTGTTATCTGACAAGGCTGATATATATCTGAAGTTTGCTAATTCAGGGTCAAATTAATTATCTCTCATACTTTGTAAAATTTTAAAATGTTGCCCCCTGAGGAAACGGACTTTGGTATTTTGTATGCAAAGTTCCAGTTTATCAATGGCTTACCCTTTATATGCTGGTCTGTTTTGTGATCAAAGCCTTTTAGAGTCTTCGTCATATGTACTGTATATGATATATTCGAGATAGTTTTATTCAATGATGAATCTTGTTCATTGCACAGTGACCATTTCAAGAGTAAAAATAATTCTTCTTAAATGATAACACATTGGCGCCATTACTCGAAGTACCCCGTGGCCCTAATCGGACCGGTGTATCAGCGCTCCAGTATCAAAAGCGTAAATTCCACCTTGTTTCTCTCCTAGTCGATAGCAGTTCTTTCTGTTCATATTAAATGTGATCGCCATTAGACATCAGTTCAATTTTATCATTATTCATTAATATAATTTTAGAAGGCTGAAAAGAAATTTGAACTTTGATGAAGTTTTGTTGGGTAAATAAGAAAATAAAGTAGAAAGCATTTCGGATTTTTTTTTTATAAAGTTATTTGTAAACAAAATTATTTTAGTGATTTATGAAACCTTGTGACGAAATCGTTAACTGAAACATTTTTACCTTTATTAAATATGCCAGTCAACCTCTTAATCCTGTATAAAATATTGATAGTTGCTGACTGTTTAGCTAGCCCTCCATATTTCGTTCACCATAGTAATATCATATTTTGTTAACGTTTCAAACATCAAAATACGTTTAAAAGAACACGGCATTCGTTAACTCTGAAATTTGACAGGTGTGAAATCATTTCTTTTTCTCTAACGATTTGTCACCTTTGAGCAATACATTTGATATAAGTGTCAAAAGTCTCAATGGTTTCGGCATCGACAGCAGTATATCGCTATGGTCCTAAAATGTGAAGCCTTTAACGTTTTCTTTATTTTAGAGTAAACATTATCAAAATTATGATCATTTCATTTCTGAAAATTGTAAAGAGCTGGGTCTTTTTCACTTTTATCTCCAGATAATATGAATATTTCTTTGTAATTATGGAACAATCGTGGAAAACATTTGTAGCAGCAATATTTTAAGTGATTCAATTATTGCTAACAAATCATTAATCGCACAAATATTTCCAAAACGATAGTGCTTGGAGCGACAGAAACTGATAATAGACTACATTTTTTATTTGTCAAAGATCCAGCTTAGAAAGTGATATGTTGTCGTAAAAAATCATAAATGTTCTTTGTTTTGTTTTTGATTTATTAGTGACAGCACCCATTTGCTATATACTTCACTACAAGTGATGAATCGAAAGCTTAATTTGAAATTCAATAAAAACGCAACCGATTTGTGTTCCGAACGCATCATTAATTCACTACAAGTACTGGTTATCTTATCTTTTACTCTCTAATGTAAAATGTTCATAGATTTTATCTTAAATATTTTCGGAGTAAAACTGAAGAAAGAGAAATGACCAGGGGCTGTTCAAATCTTCCATTAAAACAGTCAACGTTTATTGGGACAGTTATCAGCCGCACAAATAGCCATTAGTTTACATAAAAGTGCCACAACAGTGTAATTAAAAGATTAATTACGTCCATACATGAACTTAATTTATATTAAACCACATGGCACGAATCAATTCTTGGCATGGTCCAATCGCAATTACCACAAGCGACCTGTTTACTTCACCAATGGTTGCCTGCGACAAGATTTCTCCTTTCTCATGAATATACATAAACAAAAATACGTCATCAACAACACAATGAGATGAGCTCGTACACGTCAGCACCAATGCCTGTTTATCGATTGATAAGTGACTGTTTTAGCAAGAGCAGCTTGGATTGGCTCATTGAATAAGCGTTAAAGGTCATCTTGTGTCAACTTTCCGACAAACGAAATTCACCCCAGCTCGCAACGAAAGGGTAAAGCAGGTTTATGTATATTCATTATAAACAGGAAATCTTATCGCAGGCTTGCTACGTTGCTAAATTAACACTGATATATCTCCCTCTTTTGAGAGAACAGTCCTAGAAAAAAAACAAAAAACAACTCATTGGTATAAGATAAAATGTCTACATTATTAATGCATGATCCTATACCGTTTTATACAATGGTGTTACTAGAACCTTTTGCATATATTTGCTCGTAATTGAATAACATGAAGGTGTGAATTAGGTAATTATAAATATATTCGAGTCACTATGGGCATAATTTTTATATAGCGACCCTCCCACAAACCCACCCCGGTAACCCCCATCCCCGCGAATATGTTTTTACATAGAGTTCAGCAGACTTTTGCTTTGGATCATTCTTTTGCACTGAAATGTTTTTCAAATGTAGATTTGCTAATTAATTTCAACAGATGTTCGGAATAAAATCAGTTTATAAATACCAAGTAAACAACAAAAATATTTATATATCACTATGCTTCAACGTGAAGGTACAGTAACCTACATTAACAGGAGTGTATGAATACACCATGTAACACAGTAATTTACTTGCAGACTTTGATATTTTACGAATTTCAACTAGTACGTGTCGTCATATCAGTCATTATTTTCTGGCAATGAATCGGGTCAGTACTCAAGGTACTAACAGCGTTAATATTACTTCATAGCAATGTATATTGTTTAATAGGTCATGTAACATGTTGTAAAATTACATATGTAATAATGTTCACTCTAACTAGAGGTAAATATCTCCTATATAATTTTCATTGCATTTTAGCTTATTGTGCCACCAAATTTAGGAAAATGTAGTTTTGTCTATTTTACAGACATTGACCTTTATTTTGGTCTTTTCTTATTTGTACAAAACGTAAATATTTGATTGATTTGTTCCAAATTAAAATCTCAAAATATATATAAGACTTTATATGGGCATAAGCTCAGAATACTTTTATCCAAGAGTTTACGATTTTTACTGGAGTCAAGGTTATAGTTTTCTATCATTTCGTACAAGCTCTAGAAAGAACACTACTACTGGTTTCAGTCTCAAGATTTTCAATACCTTCAACAGTCGTCGCAGTACATCATTTCGATTGTGAAAGCGGTGCTCTGGCTTCGTTTATTTTTATTTAATCTGAGACGAATTTAAGTGGAATATGTCGCTTCAATTATTAACTTAGATAATACATTTACTCTACATTTTCTCCCAGTCCGATATCATTCACAGTTTTTTAAGGGCCATCGTGGAATACTTGTGTGAAGGCAACGAGCTTGCACATTTGAACTGTACCAATGGAGAAAAAGAAATGCCATAAACCAGCTTTAGTATATACATGTAGTTGCCATAAAAATTAGACCGAATTTACAAAAAATAGATTTCAAATTATTGTGTAATTTTCAAAAACTAATTTTTATTTTCACAAAATTGCGTTAAAGGTCAGAACCTTCTGTCATCAAATTGTGGGATTCAAAAAAAACTTTATAATTACAACCTGAAGCCTAAATTAAAAATTGTATTTAATGAGAGCAAATTTGTCATTCACAGGTTAGATTAAAGAAAAACATTTAAAATAAATATTGATCGAGTTTTATCTATATATGCCAAGCTCTATGCATTTGATAAAATCTCGTCCCTCACATATTCCGCATTATCAATGCAAACGAAGAATGAATTAACTGTAATTTTTCTATCTATATTCTAGAATCCATTTGTTTTACATGAGATTTATAATAACAGCTTACATGACATGTCAGATTTATACATTGCTGTTTTCCAACAGCATTTATACTGGATTCAGACAGTTATTATCGTGTTTACTCTAAGATATTGAATTTTGACAGGTTTCATCTTTCATTGCTCGTAGGCCTGTAGTTGGGAAAAATGAAAAGCAATGAACGTTTCAAATGTCTTTTTTGATACAGTACATTTGGGTGAACTTTTTATCAAGCATAATCATGATCATCAGTTAGCATATACGTCAAACCAAGTTCATTATGAACACGATAAATGTCGAACACAGAGCTGTTATTACATATCGACGATAAGAATCCAAATAAACGCAAACTGAGTCATGTTTGCCTGTTCCGACTTTGTACACTTGCCGTTGATTTACCTTTGTAACAATATCGAGAATATGTTTGCGCACGACAATGGTACTGTATTTACACGAAAGAAAAGTTTTGAGTTATCAGTTTCCAACCTTTAACATGCCAAAGTGCCCTGTGAACTGAGACTTTAAGGATTACTGTCAAACATTTTCGAGTTGAATTCATAACTGCTGCATTCGATAGGAAAATTAGGTTTAGATGCAGAGGCCGCTATGTGCTTAAAATAATTCTCTTGTCAACTACAAAAATTAGAAACATCACCCATCTTCGGTTCACATAGTGAGAACGAGGTATCACAGGTCTAGTTGTAAAGGGATGCATTCTGTTTACTTAAGTCAAAGAATCACATAACGTCAAATTAATCCTATAGAAAATAGAACGTCAATTATAATTCGTCGTACCTAGTAGATTGAAGTATTGTGAGGTACCGATTATCTGAAATTTGGACATTGTTGATACAACTTTGCAACCTTGTGCTGTTAATAAACTAGATTTTTGAGCAAGTAGTTCATTTTTTGTAATTCTTTCAGGTGATACACCTCATGGCTTGGGTATCTTCTCTAATGCGAATCCTTCATTCGTTTTCGTTACAGATTCTTATCGCCGTTATCTTTCTGACTCTTTGTTGCCATGGATACCCAAGTAAGTAATATTTCGCTTATAATGTTTTCGACACTTTTGCGTCTACTTTGAGTCATATATCTGAGGAAAGAAATTGCCCAATTCTCTCTGGTCTTTAATAAAAGTTTTGCCTCACAACCTAAGAGACATACTTTCGGATATCTAAATTTGATAAAAAATCTGGCTATCGCCAAGAGTCAAATATTTTGTACAGAAAACTGATTTTCAGCGCTTGATACTTTTTCCACAAATATGCAGTAAAGAAGAAATCAGAAGGAAATTTCCACGACATATCTTTTCAAAATATGGGTTGCGGACTAATACAAACCAGAAGAAAATGTATGTTTTTTATAAAAATTTCTTGCACCAATGGATAGGTTTCTTTCAACATTATTATCATGCTTTAAATACATTCCAAAAAAGGGTGATAACGTTTGATTGAAAGGAATGTAGTAGAGGGGAAATTACTTTGTGGAAAATGTACATACTAAATTATACCTGACTGTAAAATTTTATTTCGAAAAGTAATTGTTCCTATTTTTCCGTACATTGCATACACTGTAAAAGCAATAAGTATTGAACATAAAATATATTAATTTCCCAAAACATCGATAATAATAATAATCTTAATAATAATAACATTTCTTCCTCTTCTTCTTCTTTTTCTTCTTCTTCTTCTTCTTCTTCTTCTTCTTCTTCTTCTTATTATTATTATTATAACAATGATGATGATAAAGATATTCATCCATCCATATATGCATACACACACGACAGAACTCAAGCGCATACTAGGGAAAACAGTAAAAATTATATTTAAATTACGCAGGAGAAAAAATTATAGGATCCAATAAGTGTACAGTTAAAAAAAATTAAAGTTACATACTCCGTATAATTTCACTTACTCTGTTAACTAATTTTTAGAATTTCAACAATGAGATTATTAAAATAATCTTCTACTAGTTGTTGCATTTTACATTCTTACATGTTTACTTTCTTATATAAAGTCAGAAGTAGCGGAAGGTACTAGATGATGAACTTCGTAGGGTTGCTTTTCTCAGACATTTGTCGAGAGATTACTTGCGATTTTCGCATGGAGCCAGAATCTAGTGCAATTTGACAATTTACTTGCAATTGTTTAAAACAATTACTTTTCAGACCCTATATCAGCATTAGTCTAATCTACCACCATGCATTTGCACTCAAATGTAAAGCTATGCGTTAAAGATATACCAAATGGCCCGAGCTTCTATATGGTCAGGGGTACTGCGTTGGGTTCAGTTTCAGTGGATGGATGGTTGGATCCAGAAACAAATTTAATATACTTGTGGATCAGTAGGTGTGTGATCGATTTTATCTTCAAAGCTTTTTTTTCAGGCTTCACATTTTCAATTAAGTTTAGTCAATATTACTCCCGTGTGTGATTATTCCCCACCTAGTTGCTGATATTTAACTCTTTAGCCGAATGCTTATAAAAAATGAAATGCAAACGAACAAAAAGATAGCCATTTCAGTAGCAAAAAACATGGCCTTGTTAGATATTGTCCAATAAAACGTATTTGTAACATTCTCTCCTTTCCCAACAGTGACCCCGTGCTCATAACCCGACATCATTAAGCATATTGTATGTATGTATGTATGTATGTATGTATGTATGTATGTATGTATGTATGAATACAGTTGTGTCGAGAAAAATGAGCAAATAATTTGTCTTTGAATCACTCCAGTGCACTCAAGCTAAGAAACTAGTGAATTCCCACTAAGCAATGTTATGACAAAATATTGTATCAGTCTGTAATTAGATTGTGACTAATTCAATTTTTATTCACATAAAACAAAATATAGAATAATATGTAAGAGTCTCATGTCTCTATAAAACATTGCCTGCTTGAGCGACAAGATCGCAAGATAAAGTATAAAACGGAAATATGCTAATAAAATGTCGTAACAATATCAATGCCTCATACAATGACGCCTTGCTTAAAATTAACTTTTAATAATTTTATTTCATGTTTTCTCCATATCTGGAATAACCACTCATAAAGTTACATAGTCATTGATATATTTATTATTTTTAGTGTTATATACTCCATAATATTAAAAATGTCGAAGAAATGAACGTTTTTTTAATGCCCAGTAGATATCAGGATTTTTGAACTTTTAATCTGATTACTCCACTAAAATGGCGAACTTTAAACTGCTACCAATTCTACTTGTGTTAGACGTTTTATGACGCAACCACAAAATGATATAAAATGATGGATATTAGAACAGTTTAAATTTTATGAGGTCTTTAGTTGTCTGTGTTACCATTTTATAAACGTGGTAAAATTTTCTGATGTTCTTATAGCAAAGAATTAAGGGGTACTCAGCTTCTGTTTAAAAAGCACCTTTTCTTACCTGCGCAATATGATATAATTTTAAGAATGAAAGCATGCCATGTTTCGATTCGTGTAAGTTTATCTACTGAAACATAGTTTCGATAGTCCAGTTTTCTAAGAGGAAGCATTTCAATTTAAGATCCGATGTCCTCACCGGTTGCTTCCATATTACCCATGTAAATCTCGGTATTTTTACAGATAAACTTTTTAAGATTGTTCTTAAAAACAACACATTTATGTAAAGACCAAACAAAGCATAGAAACAAAATAGTATATACAGCATCCGAAGAAGACGTCGTGTTTATTCCACCTTTCAGTGCGCTTACATACGCTAGTTTAAAAGCGATTCCTCCAGTACTGTACAGAAAATAAACTGTAAACGTTTGGCATATGCTTGGAAATGTTTATCTTTTAACCACACAGTAGTCTTATAATTTTCAACAACGTCTATAAGATCGATGGGGTGGGATGGGTGGGACAGGTCAGATTAGTAGTGGCTAGATTGGAAATGTTATGTCCCGTGAACAACTAAGAAACGTGTCGGGACATACTGCTTTCTTGTGATTTCTAGAAATGAAACTTGAATAATAAGTCATCAAGCACTGTATATATATATATATATATATATATATATATATATATATATATATATATATATATATATATATATATATATATATATATATATATATATATATATATATATATATATGCCCAGATGTTCACATCTCACACCCTACATTGTTGTTTATTAATACATTTAGTACTCAGTTTTCTTCTTTCCCTGTGAAAACAGATTTTCTTGTCAAGACTACATAGTTTGGTAACAGTGATCGAGCAGTACGAATATTTAAGAAAGTGCAGCCAATAGCTATATTTTTTCTTGTTGAATGCACTCCTGCTATTACGCTGATCAATAAGATATATGTCTATATGATCTGTATTGGTCTTATTCGCAGCCACGTATTTATAATTTACAATGCATTATTACTAGCTTTCATGTATGTAAAATAAAACCACGATATCAGAAAGCCTTCCTCCTTAAACAGGCTCTAAATAAGAAGATTTAAATCAAAATCAGAGGGTCTATAAGAGGGGTATTTAAAAAGTTTTGAATATCAGTACAAAAGAGTTCGTTATTAGCGAACAGTACGTCAGTAGATCCATACAAAGAACTCTCCATGCACTTTCGCACACTTTCTCCGTCTGATTATCCAATTAGTCAATGTCATTTTTATTCACCTTCTGCTATGTTGTTCATGCGCTAGAAAACTTCACTTCCAACCTCATGGCGGCTTTTCAATCGTCTGCCCCTCCAAGAAGCTTTGAGAACGGGATTCAGCCAAAAATCAATTGGAGCTAAATCAGAGCTGTATGGAGGATGTGGCAAAGCTAAATCAGGGCTGTATGGAGGATTTTGCAAAGCTTGGATGCTGTGTTCTTTCAAAAAGTCTGTCAAGAGGGCGGATTTTTGCGCCAATGCGTTGTCATGGGGTAGACTGATACCTCGGGCACCGGTACGAGGACTGGTTGTTCGGTAGCTTTCCACGAAGTTTGGCAACACTTTGAGGGTATACAAATGTCTAATCACAAAAGCAGATTCAGCCTTAGGTTCCTGGACGATCGGGAATTTGACATAGAAAATTATTACATATAAAACAAACTCTCATGATAATTCAGCCACAATTACATGCTGTCTTCCTTCGTTTTCTTTTATCCAAACTCAATTATTTCCTTTTGATTCGAGTTGAAAAGAGTAAACCATTTTCATCACCTCTGACAATCTCGTTCAAACATCGTTGGTCAGTCTTTTCTTGCTTGGCGAATAGTTGTTTGGCTACTTCAACCTAGGTCGTTTTTTTCATCAACCATCAACAAATGCGGGACACATTATGCACAATCCTTTTTGAGCTTCAAATGATTATTCATTTATGTTAAAACAGCGGAGGTATTAATGCTTATGATAACAAAAATGTCTTCCACTGTGAATCGACCATCTGCATCAATTGCTCCCCCCCCCCTCATCACAGCAGCCACTTCCCAATCACCAATAGCAAACAACGATCTTGCAGAATGTAGGTCATCTTGGATGGATTTGCGACCATCTTTAAAGCGATGAAACCACCTCAGAACTTTATGACATGACAGAGAATTACACTTGGCAACTCACTGAAGCCGACATTCGCGTTTGATGTTTAAGTACATAATCGCCTAAAATGCAGAAATTCTTTCCCGTTGATAAATGGAGGAAGAGCAGATGGCATCATCAACCCAAGTTTCCTTCTGTTCAGCCATATGTGGGACTGGATAGAAACACTGCATGAGGACAATGCTGGCATTTATATTGCGACAAATATAATAAACTTTTTGAATGATTTCCAACACAAAAAGTAATTTTTGTTGTGCTACATTTCCTTCATATGATATTAACGTATGACGACCTGGAATTCGGACATTCGAATGCGGTTTTACTGTCAGTAAACTGGATATCTTCGAACTGGAGCATAATTTAAGATTCTGCAAAAGAGGGCATGACAAATCTTGCTCATGTGTAGATCTTGTTTGCTTTCATCTTTAAATATCGCATACATTTTCATACGGAATTTCATTATTATAGATACTCATGAGTGTGATTTTCTTTCGGGGGTAGTATTTCTATGAATTGACTACCAACTTGACTGCATCTGTGGCTAAACTTAAAAAAACAATGTATATAACATTCCTTCTCCAGTAGCAGGTGCCATTTGCATTTCGGAAGGTACTCAAAATATGAATCCTTGAAAGATTTTAATATTAGCGTAAAAAAATATCGAAATTATGATATCATTTTATTTCTGAAACTAGGAAAGAGTTGGGACTTTTCCACTTTTATCCCCAGATAATATCAATATTTCTTTTGTAGTTATGGAATAACCGTGGAAAAAAGGGAGTCAGAAGTAGAATGAAAGTTGAGTGAAAACCGTTTTGACTTAGATATAATACAGGTACCATTATTCATGAAAAGAATCTTTGGTTACAGTTCGCAGACGGAAACCACCCATCCATTTTGCGAGATCTACATGAATTTCATAATTTTTGCCTATCAGCAGCCTGTAATATTTTGAAACAAATGAGAACCGCATTAATATTCAACAAAACCGCTTTGGAGTTTACAAGCTTTAATTATCAGGTACAAAGAAATATATCACAGTCTGGCTCATTATGGATGTCAGATAATGAAAGGAATGCTTTAATACCTGTCTGAGATTTTCAAACATGTACATTTTTAGGCCTCGTTTCTGTATTTACATCAACGTGAAATGGTAAGTATAAAAAAGGATTTAGGAAAGCTATTGGTATCAATCTCAGTAATATATAAAGCGCACAGAGTATATAACATTTTATGTACTTTTTTGTCAGAAGAGTACCCAGATCAGATCTAATCCCAAGTGGTAGTCGAGATTTCAAACAGATACATTGACCTGTATTTGTGAATTCTAGCATATTAAAGAGCGGAGACACCAATACTTTTACATATGATCTACATCGACAATATGATAAATACTTACGTCCAAATAAATAATAGATTTTACAAATGTTAATTTGTTATATATATATATATATATATATATATATATATATATATATATATATATATATATATATATATATATATATAAAGCACAACAAGTTACTTTATATTAAAAGATTTTCGATGCTACGCGAACTTTTGTCAAGGCTACGTTTGTGGCAATGCGAGACATTTCTGGCTGCCATTGCGACAGCGTCAACTGCTCTTTTCATAATTTTGTTCACGTGTTTCATTGGGTTATACTTCCTAAACCCCTCGATGGATTCTATTTGTATGAGAGATGAATCATTATGATGCAGAGAAAAATTATTTTGCGACACACATGCTCTTGGACTGTGTGGTCATGGTAACAGGTACAGAAGATTTGTTGTAATAATATGGTTAGAATATTTCACTGACATATAGTTCCTCAACCTCTGGAATGATTCTACTTTATACTTGGAAGAAACTATTATGAATCAAATTCAGTGACACACTCGTTGACCCTTCTGACTTTGTGTTGGAACTGACAAAGTTTACAACAATGCTTTGACAAAATAAAAGATAATATGGTTGTATCTCTAACAAAAATGTGCTATTTATTCTTGTAAATCACATACACACGGTATGTTATGAACACCACTTATGCATGAAATCTGAAAGAAAATAGGTCTTAATAGTGTTTCGAAACTGCAGCAAAAATATATTTAGTTCATCATTTCCATCAGTATGCCCCAGTGTAGTAATCTCCTATCAGCTTCATGAGATCATGCTATGTTAGCTTATGGCTATATTAGAAATCTATTTAAGTATGTATTTGTCTTGTTTTGCTGCTAACATATTGTACCCTGAGACCCTACAGTCAAACTGTATGCGATAACGGCTCATTATTCGGGCTAAAAACAAAATTGACTCCCCGATTCTCCCCGTTACTTAATGCACAAAATGGTTGCTAGGTGGCTACCGGATAAAAAAATAACGCTGGCCAAGCGCGGCTAAGTCCTGCGATTTTTATACGATTTCTATAATGTACAGTCGTCCGTCCGATTGTCTGTCACAAATTTCGTTTCTGTATCATAACTTGAGTTGCACGTCATCTGTGGTCGTCAAATTTTATGGATGACTTACACTTGGTATAATGAAGAACCTATCGATTTCGGCTCAAAGTTCAAGGTCACTGTGACTGAACGAATGAAAATGGTTCATGCCAAACATTTTAGTTCTCTGTGTAGGGAACCGTTAAATATAAGGCGGGCATAAAATGTCATCTCTTTGTATTGAAAATGGTGCTCATACTAAAGAGAAAAGTTACCAATACCGTTTACTTATTGCATTAGAACATTAGAACAACTCTTCCCTGTCCCACAGAAACGTAAAACCAACACACAAGGGATCAGCGTGTATAGCAGCAAGCCGAATGGGATGAATTGCATACACTGATGGTTACGGCCTTGAACAGAGCGTTTCGAGTCTGATATACAGTCTGTTGTATCAGAAAACAGCAGTAACGAATCTGAAAGAAAATGTACTTTCAATAAGGTGGAACATTGTAAACCACTTATGTGTCAAAGACTGACTGTATTTAATTAAATAGCATATAAGGTCTAGTCATATGTTCGGGCATGAGAATTAAGGAAACTCACCGATTACTGGTATTCTTTTAAATAGCATATTTCCCGTTTGTTGAAAATATCACAAGTATAATAGCGAACCATTGATTTATTGAGACACTCTTAATAGTTTTCATAAGACTTCAGCCATAAATTTTCCATCTCTGAGATCGCTGGTCATCCTCTAATAACAGACAGTATTTTGGCTAATATCATGAAGTTAAGAGCAAAATCGTCTCCATGAATGAAAGACTATGTTTGATGAGCTGTAGAACGTCTGTCTGGTTACCTACTTGAAAATCTGGTAAATGTCTTCACAAGTAGCTGTTTTCTATTAATCTAAGAGCACTTCACGGGAAATTTAAGAACTACAAATAAAAAAATTTCAGCAGACTAATAGCAATGTAATAAACATCAATATTTTCATGCCGCTACTTTGTGTATCCTCCGATCAGCTGATTTAGTCGAACCACTCTGCTTTAGTATTGCGTACCATGTTGAGATTGCCACTCGTACATCGAAATGCTCTTTACCCTTTCGCGTATTTTATACAACAATGCAAGACTGTCAAATAAAAATACCTGCACAAACAGTCATGGGATAAGTTTGTCAGTACTGGTCATATCTCCTATTATTGTATGAATTTAGGTGATTTGAAGCATTTAGTTTGGTGTGTATTTCAATTTGGAAGTCACGTTCCCACAGCATGATCGTTTCGGGAGGGACGTTCGATTGCAATACCCACCAATCCAAGCTTTGTTAACCAGAATATTTACACGTGCTAGCCTTGTATATAAACAGAGTAGGCGTTATCAATTACGGACATCATATTCTTGTATTTTAATTTCAATTATCTCTCTTTTTAATGGATGTATTTACTTTCTGTTATGTTTGTTTAATTTATATTGTGTGCTTGACTTTTGTCCGTGATTGAGGGTTGTGGATGGAGTTTCTGCATATCTGACTTTTGTCAAGGATATATGTGGTACTAGATGTTTACTAGAACTTGAGTTCAAGGTCTTACGTTGTTTGCGAGTTAGTGGAATTTTCCATGGGAATGATAAGTTTTCGAGAACATTCTATTGCGTCGTAGGACAAGATGGGATGTTTGTATAAAGGGGACTTGGTAAACAAATAGTCCATTCCTATCTTAGAATCTGTCTTTGGAATACATTTTTATGAGAGTGTACAGTTGTGTTCAGGTATAATTTGAGAGGAATTATTTTTTTTACATCATTCATTGCAATAACTAAATGCTCATTGCCATTTGGATTAAAACATTATTTTGAAATTAATGAAAATTCATTCAAAGACATTCTGGATTACATCATTGTGATACATCAGGACATTAAATACTATTGGAATTCATTCAGAACATTCTATGCTTTTGGACTTGTGATAGGACATTTAAGATTATTTGGAATTTAATTCACAATACTGTAAATGTATTTTAAATGTTTACTTTTAATCTAGAGAAATACATTGTTGTTTTTATCAAACTTGCTGTTTTCGCTTCATTCCGTAACATAGCTTAAGAATAGTGTCAAACTAATAATATAATTCACGAGATGCAACAATATGCATTTCTTCAAAGTTTTTTTAAAAAATGAGAAGCAAATAGCGTGTATTAACAAAACAAACATTGAAAATGCGTTAACCTTGCTGTTGTCACCTTTGTGGACCAAGATAATGATTTTCTAATGTTAAACATTTATTTTCCAATATCAAAAAATAATTTTCTGGTTTCGATAATCATTTATTATAGTAGAAATTCAATTTAACCCATTAGAAACTGATTTTCCAAAGTTAACAACAATGGGCTGACTTCTAAAACAAAATGGAAAATTTAATGTTCAAAAATCAATACATCTTCCAATATTGAAAGAAAAGTAAAAAAAGTAATTGTCTCATGTTACAAAATAATTTAATAATATTAGAAAATGCCAATTTCTGCCCACAATTGATTGCCTAATGGTAGGACGAAAATAAGTAATTTATTTTTTTAAACTCCTAACATTAGAACATGAATTCACTTTCCTATAGTAGAAAATCATTTTCGATAAATAGAAACTAGTTTTCTAACACTATAAATTCAGTTTCTATCCATAAGAACTCGTTTGATAATAATAGAAAATAATTTTATATGAATAGAAACTCATTTTCTAATAGTAGAAAAATATGACAAATTTTCTGATATTATATGATCATTGGCGTGTTTTACTATAAGGAAATTTCCGTTTATTTCCACAACTGCTTGCCATGTGAGGAAAAATTATTAGGCCTGAAAAATTTAGTCCTATTTTCAGATCTTACTGTTCGATAGCGCCAGCTTAGCACATACAGAGCATAAATGTTTGTAAGGAATCTTTGTCTTATTCAGTGATGGTAATGAAAGAGCCGGTACAATGTCTCATTCAGTAAGGATAATGAAAAGGCCAGTACTGACAATGCTAGAAATTAATACACACTTTCTCTTCTTGACTTACACGTTTTTTCTGCAATTGCTGTACGCTATTAAGTTCTACATGGCTTTGATTTCCCAACTGCTCTTTGATTCGAGAGTAGCTTTAATTTACTATCATTAGCATGTCTCTCAAATTAGAGGTCAACAGACTGCTACAAATTGTTTGTGTGAAAGGATCATTTTAAGCGGTTCAAGAATTGACCAATGGTTTGGAATGACCAACCCTATTTGAGGGCTATCTGGGTGGAATGTGAAGAAGAAGGATATTCGTTTCACGCTTCCGTTTCACTTGTATTTGAGGAGGTCAGCACGGTTTGTTTTCTTGG